>JAJOOS010002444.1:0-89605 GCA_029582725.1 Solanum chiquidenum
GTCCATGGATTTTTTGGTGATCCGGAATTTCGACTTCATTTTTACAAAAATTATACCAGGACGTCCGTTAAGACCTTACCTATGGAGCCAGTTGTCCCTCACGGCCAAAACGGTCCATTTTCAAGGTCAAACGATCACCTGAATAGGTAAACCCCACATTTTGCCAATTTTTGTGTGCTATAGTTCACCATCCTTTTCGGTGATTCGGAATTCCGACATCATTTTTGCCAAAATTATACCTGGACGTCCGTTAAGACCATACCTATGGAGCCAGTTGTCCCTCACGGCCAAAACGGCCCATTTTCAAAGAAAAACGATCACCTGAGCTGGTAAACTCCCCATTTTGCCGATTTTCGTGTGCTATAGTCCATGTATTTTTTGGTGATCCAGAATTCCAACCTCATTTTTACCAAAATATTTTAAGGACGTCCGTTGAAACCTTAGCTATGGAGCCGATTGGCCGTCACGGCTAAAACGACCCACTTTCAAGGTCAAACGATCCCTAGAGCAGGTAAACCCCCCATTTTGCCGATTTCCGTGTTCTATAGTCCATGGATATTTCTGTGATAAGGAATTCCGAGCTCATTTTTGCCAAAACCTTACATGGACGTCCGTTAAGAACTTAGCTATGGAGCCAGTTGGCCCTCACAGCCAAAACGACCCACTTTCAGGGTCAAACGAGGCTTGGTGCAGGTAAACCCCCATTTTGCCGATTTCCGTGTGCTATAGTCCATGAACTTTTTGGTCATCCAGATTTCCGACCTCATTTTTGCCCAAAATTTTAGAGAACGTCCGTTGAACCTTAGCTATGGATAAGTTTTCCTTCACGGCCAAAACCTTACATGGACGTCCGTTAAGAACCTAGCTATGGAGCCAGTTGGCCCTCATGGCCAAAACGACCCACTATCAAGGTCAAACGAGCATTGGTGCAGGTAAACCCCCCATTTTGCCGATTTTTGTGTGCTATAGTCCATGAATTTTTTTGTGATCCAGAAATCCGACCTCATTTTTGCCAAAATATTTTAAGGACATCCGTTGAGACCTTAGCTATGGAGCCGATTGGCCCTCACGGCTAAAACGACCCACTTTCAAGGTCAAACGATCCCTAGAGCAGGTAAACCCCCCATTTTGCCGATTTTCGTGTGCTATAGTCCATGGATATTTCTGTGATCAGGAATTCCGACCTCATTTCTGCCAAAACCTTACGTGGACCTCCGTTAAGAACTTAGCTATGGAGCCAATTGGCCCTCACGGCCAAAACGAACCACTTTCAGGGTCAAACGAGCCTTGGTGCAGGTAAACCACCCATTTTGCCGATTTTCGTGTGCTATAGTCCATGATCGTTTTGGTCATCCGGAATTCCGACCTCATTTTTGCCCAAAATTTTTGTGAACGTCCGTTGAGACCTTAGCTATAGAGCCAGTTTTCCCTCACTGCCAAAAATATACAAGGTCAAACGATCCCTGGAGAAGATGTACCCCCCATTTTGCCTATTTTCGTGTGCTATAGTCGATGGATTTTTTGGTGATCCAGAATTCCGACCTCATATTTACCAAAATATTTTAAGGTCGTTCGTTGAGACCTTAGCTATGGAGCCGATTGGCCCTCACGGCTAAAACCACCCACTTTCTAGGTCAAACGATCCCTAGAGCAGGTAAACCCACCATTTTGCCGATTTTCGTATGCTATAGTCCATGGAAGTTTTTGGTCATCCGGAATTCCGACCTCATTTTTGCCAAAAATTTTGTGAACGTCCGTTGAGACCATAGCTATGGAGCTAGTTTGACCTCATGGCCAAAGCGGCCAATATACAAGGTCAAACGATCCCTGGAGAAGATGTACCCCCATTTTGCCGATTTTTGTTTGTTATAGTCCATGGATTTTTTGGCGATCCAGAATTCCGACATCATTTTTGCCAAAATATTTAAAGGACGTCCGTTGAGACCTTATATATGGAGCCGATTGGCCCTCACGGCTAAAATGATCCACTTTCTAGGTCAAACGATCCCTAGAGCAGGTAAACCCCCCATTTTGCCGATTTCCGTGTGCTATAGTCCGTGGATATTTTTGTGATCAGGAATTCCGACCTCATTTGAGCCAAAACCTTACATGGACGTCCGTTAAGAACTTAGCTATGGAGCAAGTTGGCCCTCACGGCCAAAACGAGCCACTTTCAAGGTCAAACGAGCCTTGGTGCAGGTAAACCCCCCATTTTGCCGATTTTCGCGTGCTATAGTCCATGAACTTTTTGGTCATCCGGAATTCTGACCTCATTTTTGCCCAAAATTTTTGTGAACGTCCGTTGAGACCTTAGTTATGGAGCCAGTTTGCCCTAATAGCCAAAACGGCCGATATACAATGTCAAATGTTCCCTGGAGATGATGTACCCCACATCTTGCCGATTTTCGTGTTCTATAGTCCAATGATTTTTTGGCGATCCAGAATTCTGAACTAATTTATGCCAAAAATATTTTAAGGACGTCCGTTGAGACCTTAGCTATTGAGCCGATTGGCCCTCACGGCTAAAACGACCCAATTTCAAGGTCAAACGATCCCTAGAGCAGGTAAACCCCCCATTTTGTTGATCTCTGTTTGCTATAGTCCATGGATATTTTTGTGATAAAGAATTCTGATCTCATTTGTGCCAAAACCTTACATGGACATCCGTTAAGAACTTAGCTATGGATCCAGTTGGCCTCACGGCCAAAACGACCCACTTTCAAGGTCAAACGAGCCTTGGTGCAGGTAAACACCCCATTTTGCCGATTTCCGTATGCTAGTCCATGAACTTTTTGGTCATCCGGAATACTGACCTCATTTTTGCCCAAAATTTTTGTGAACGTCCATTGAGACCTTAGCTATGGAGCCAGTTTGGCCTCACGGCCAAAACGGCCCATATACAAGGTCAAATGATCCCTGGAGATGATGTACCCTCTATTTTGCCGATTTTCATGTGCTATAGTCCATGGATTTTTTGGTGATCCAGAATTCCGACCTCATTTTTGCCAAAATATTTTAAGAACGTCCATTGAGACCTTAGCTAGGGAGCCGATTGGCCCTCACGGCTAAAACGACCCACTTTCTAGGTCAAACGATCCCTAGAGCAGGTAAACCCCCCATTTTGCTGATTTATGTGTGCTATAGTCCATGGAAATTTTTATAATCATGAATTCCGACCTCATTTTTGCGAAAACTTACATGGACGTCCGTTAAGAACTTAGCTATGGAGCCAGTTGGCCCTCACGGCCAAAACGACCCACTTTCAAGGTCAAACGAGCCTTGGTGCAGGTAGACCCCCCATTTTGCCGATTTCCGTGTGCTATAGTCCATGAACTTTTTGGTCATCCAGAATTCCGACCTTATTTTTGCCCAAAATTTTTGTGAACGTCTGTTGAGACCTTAGCTATGGAGCCAGTTTGCCCTCACAGCCAAAACGACCCATATACAAGGTCAAACGATCCCTGGAGATGATGTACCCCCCATTTTTCTGATATTTGTGTAATATAGTCCATGGATTTTTGGGTGATCTAGAATTCCGACCTTATTTTTGCCAAACTATTTTAAATACGTCCGTTGAGACCTAAGCTATGGAGCCGATTGGCCCTTACGGCAAAAATGACCCACTTTCTAGGTCAAATGATCCCTGGAGCAGGTAAATCCCCCATTTTGCCTATTTCTGTGTGCTATAGTCCATGGATATTTTTGTGATAAGGAATTTCGACCTTATTTTTGCCAAAACCTAACATGGACGTCTCTTAAGAAATTAGCTATGGAGCCAGTTGGCCCTCATGGACAAAACGACCCACTTTCAAGGTCAAACGAGCCTTGGTGCGGGTAAACCCCCCAGTTTGCCGATTTTCGTATGCTATAGTCCATGAACTTTTTGTTCATTCCAAATTCCGACCTCATTTTTGCCCAAAATTTTTGTGAACGTCCGTTGAGACCTTATATATGGAGCTAGTTTGCCCTCATGGCCAAAACGGCCCATATACAAGGTCAAACGATCCCTAGAGAAGATGTACCACCCCATTTTGCCGATTTTCGTGTGCTATAGTCCATGTATTTTTTGGTGATCCATAATTCCGACATCATTTTTGCCAAAATATTTTAAAGACGTCCGTTGAGACCTTAGATATGGAGCCGATAGGCCGTCACGGCTAAAACGACCCACTATCAAGGTCAAACGATCCCTAGAGCAGGTAAACCCCACATTTTGCCGATTTCCGTGTGCTATAGTCCATGGATATTTTTGTGATCATGAATTCCGACCTCATTTTTGCCAAAACCTTACATGGACGTCCGTTAAGAACTTAGCTATGGAGCCAGTTGGCCCTCACGGCCAAAACGACCCACTTTCAAGGTCAAACGAGCCTTGGTGCGGGTAAACCCCTCATTTTGCCGATTTTTGTGTGCTATAGTCCATGAACTTTTTGGTCATTCAGAATTCCGACCTCATTTTTGCCCAAAATTTTTGTGAACGTCCGTTGAGACCTTAGCTATGGAACCAGTTTGCCCTCACGGCCAAAACGGCCCATATACAAGGTCAAACGATCCCTGGAGAAGATGTACCCCCCATTTTGCCGATTTTTGGGTGCTATAGTCCATGTATTATTTGGTGATACATAATTCCGACCTCATTTTTGCCAAAATATTTTAGGGACGTCCGTTGAGACCTTAGATATGGAGCTGATTGGCCGTCACGGCTAAAATGACCCACTTTCTAGGTCAAACGATCCCTAGAGCAGGTAAACCCCCCATTTTGCCGATTTCCGTGTGCTATAGTCAATGAACTTTTTGGTCATTCCAAAATTCCGACCTCATTTTTGCCCAAAATTTTTGTGAACGTCCGTTGAGACCTTATCTATGGAACCAGTTTGCCCTCACGGCCAAAACGGCCAATATACAAGGTCAAACGATCCCTGGAGAAGGTGTACCCCCCATTTTGACGATTTTCGTGTGCTATAGTCCATGGATTTTTTGGTGATCCAGAATTCCGACCTCATTTTTGCCAAAATATTTTAAGAACGTCCGTTGAGACCTTAGCTATGGAACCGATTGGCCCTCACGGCTAAAACGACCCACTATCAAGGTCAAACGATCTCTAGAGCAGGTAAACCCCCCATTTTGCCGATTTCCATGTGCTGTAGTCCATGCATATTTTTGTGATCAGGAATTCCGACCTCATTTATGCAAAAACCTTACATTGACGTCCATTAAGAACTTAGCAATGGAGCCAGTTGGCCCTCACGGCCAAAACGACCCACTTTCACGATCAAACGAGCCTTGGTGAAGGTAAACCTTCCATTTTGCCGATTTCCGTGTGCTATAGTCCATGAACTTTTTGGTCATCCGGAATTCTGACCTCATTTTTACCCAAAATTTTTGTGAATGTCCGTTGAGACCTTAGCTACGGAGCCAATTTGCCCTCACGGCCAATACGGCCCATATATAAGGTCAAACGATCCCTGGAGAAGATGCACCCCCTATTTTGCCGATTTTCGTGTGCTATAGTCCATGGATTTTTTGGTGATCCAGAATTCCAACCTCATTTTTGCCAAAATATTTTAAGGACGTCCGCTGAAACCTTAGCTATGGAGCCGATTGGCCCTCACGGCTAAAACGACCCACTTTCAAGGTCAAACGATCCCTAGAGCAGGTAAATCCCCCATTTTGCCGATTTCCGTGTTCTATAGTCCATGGATATTTTTGTGATCATAAATTCCGACCTCATTTTTGCCAAACCCATACAGGGATGTCCGTTAAGAACTTTGCTATGGAGCCAGTTGGCCCTCACGGCCAAAACGACTCACTTCCAAGGTAAAACGAGCCTTGGTGCAGGTAAACCCCCCATTTTGCCGATTTCCGTGTGCTATGGTCAATGAACTTTTTGTCCATCCGGAATTCCGACCTCATTTTTACCCAAAATTTTTGTGAACGTCCGTTGAGACCTTAGCTATGGAGCCAGTTTTCCCTCACGGCCAAAACGGCCCATATACAAGTTCAAACGATCCCTGGAGAAGATGTACCCCCCATTTTGCCGATTTTTCGTGTGCTGTAGTCCATGGATTTTTTGGTGATCCAGAATTCCGACCTCATTTTTTCCAAAATATTTTAAGGACATCCATTTAGACCTTAGCTATGGAGTCGATGGGACCTCACGGATAAAACGACCAACTTTCTAGGTCAAACGATCCCTAGAGCAGGTAAACCCCCCATTTTGCCAATTTCTGTGTGCTATAGTCCGTGGATATTTTTGTGATCAGGAATTCTGACCTCATTTTTGCAAAAACCTTACATGGACGTCCGTTAAGAACTTAGCTATGGAGCCAGTTGGCCCTCACGGCCAAAACGACTGACTTTCAAGGTCAAACGAGCCTTGGTGCAGGTAAACCCCTTATTTTGCCAATTTCCGTGTGCTATAAACTTTTTGGTCATGCGAAATTCCGACCTCATTTTTGCCCAAAATTTTTGTGAACGTCTGTTGAGACCTTATATATAGAGCTAGTTTGCCCTCACGGACAAAACGACCCATATACAAGGTCAAGCGATCCCTGGAGAAGATGTACCCCCCCATTTTGCCGATTTTCGTGTGCTATAGTCCATGTATTTTTTGGTGATCCATAATTTCGACCTCATTTTTGCCAAAATATTTTAAGGACGTCCGTTGAGACCTTAGATATGGAGCCGATTGGCCCTCAGGCTAAAACGACCCACTTTCTAGGTCAAACGATCCCTAGCGCAGGTAAACCCCCCATTTTGCTGTTTTCCGTGTGCTATAGTCAATGAACTTTTTGGTCATTCGGAATTCCGACCTCATTTTTGCCCAAAATTTTTGTGGCGTCCGTTGTGACCTTATCTATGGAGCCAGTTTTCCCTCACGGCCAAAACGGCCAATATACAAGGTCAAACGATCCCTGGAGAAGATGTACCCCCCATTTTGCCGATTTTCGTGTATTTTTTGGTTATCCAGAATTCCGACCTCATTTTTGTCAAAATATTTTAATAACGTCCGTTGAGACCTTAGCTATGGAGACGATTGGCCCTCACCGCTAAAACGACCCACTATCAATGTCAAACGATCTCTAGAGCAGGTAAACCCCCCATTTTGCCGATTTCCATGTGCTATAGTCCATGCATATTTTTGTGATCAAGAATTCTGACCTCATTTACGCAAAAACCTTACATGGACATCCGTTAAGAACTTAGCTATGGATCCAGTTGGCCCTCACGGCCAAAATGACCCACTTTCATGGTCAAAAGAGCCTTGGTGCAGGTAAAACCCCCATTTTGCCGATTACCGTGTGCTATAGTCCATAAACTTTTTGGTGATACAGAATTCCGATCTCATTTTTGCCCAAAATTTTTATTAACGTCCGTTGAGACCTTAGCTATGGAGCCAGTTTCCCCTCACGGCCTAAACGGCCCATATACAAGGTCAAACGATCCCTGGAGAAGATGTACCCCTCATTTTGCCGATTTTCGTGTGCTATAGTCCATGGATTTTTTGGTGATCCAGAATTCCGACCTCATTTTTGCCAAAATATTTTGAGGACGTCCGTTGAGACCTTAGCTATGGAGCAAATTGGCCTTCACTACTAAAACGACCCACTTTCAAGGTCAAACGATCCCTAGGGCAGGTAAACCCCCCATTTTGCCGATTTCCGTGTTCTATATAGTCCATGGATATTTTTGTGATCAGGAATTTCGACCTCATTTTTGGCGAAACTTTTCATGGACGTTCGTTAAGAACTTAGCTATGGAGCCAGTTGGCCCTCACGGCCAAAACGACCCACTTTCAAGGTCAAACGAGCCTTGGTGCAGGTAAACCCCCCATTTTGCTGATTTCCGTGTGCTATAATCCATGAACTTTTGGGTGATACAGAAATCCGACTTCATTTTTGCCCAAAATTTTTATGAACGTCCGTTGAGACCTTAGCTATGGAGCCAGTTTGCCCTCACGGCCAAAACGGCCCATATACAAGGTCAAACGATCCCTGGAGAAGATGTACCCCCCATTTTGCTGATTTTCGTGCTCTATAGTCCAAGCATTTTTTGGTGATCCAGAATTCCAACCTCATTTTTACCAAAATATTTTAAGGACGTCCGTTGAGACCTTAGCTATGGAGCCGATTGGTACTCACGGCTAAAACGACTCAATTTCAAGGTCAAACGATCCCTAGAGCAGGTAAACCCCCCATTTTGCCGATTTTCGTGTGCTATAGTCCATGGATATTTTAGTGATCACGAAATTCCGACATTATTTTTGGTGAAATTTTTCATGGACGACCATTAAGAACTTAGCTATGGAGCCAGTTGGCCCTCACGGCCAAAACGACCCACTTTCAAGGTCAAACGAGCCTTGGTGTAGGTAAACCCCCATTTTGCTGATTTTCGTGTGCTATAGTCCACGAACCTTTTGGTGATACAGAATTCCAACCTTATTTTTGCCCAAAATTTTTATGAATGTCCGCTGAGACCTTAGCTATGGAGCCAATTTTCCGTCACGGCTAAAACGGCCCATATACCAGGTCAAACGGTCCCTAGAGAAGATGTACTCCCTATTTTGCCAATTTTCGTGTGCTATAGTCAATGGATTTTTTGGTGTTCCAGAACTCCGACCTCATTTTTGTAAAAATATTTTAAGGACGTCCGTTGAGACCTTAGTTATGGAGCCAATTGGCCCTCACGGCTAAAACGACCCACTTTCAAGATCAAACGATTCCTAGAGCAGGTAAACCCCCCATTTTGGCGATTTGCGTGTGCTATAGTCAATAGATATTTTTGTGATCATAAAATTCTGACCTTATTTTTGGCAAAAAATTTTATGGACGTCCGTTAAGAACTTAGCTATGGAGCCAGTTGGCCTTCACGGCCAAAATGACCCACTTTTGAGGTCAAACGAGCCTTGGTGCAGGTAAACCCCCCATTTTGCCGACTTCCGTGTGCTATAGTCCATGAACTTTTTGGTGATACAGAATTCCGACCTCATTTTTGCCCAAAATTTTAATGATCGTCCGTTGAGACCTTAGCTATGGACCCAGTTTGCCCTCACGGCCAAAACGGCCCATATAAAGGGTCAAACGATCCCTGGAGAAGATGTACCCCCTATTTTGCCGATTTTCGTGTGCTATAGTCCATGGATTTTTTGGTGATCCAGAATCCGACCTCATTTTTGCCAAAATATTTGAAGGACGTCCATTGAGACCTTAGCTATGGAGCCAATTGTCCCTCACGGCTTAAACGACCCACTTTCAAGGTCAAACGATCCCTAGAGCAGGTAAACCCCCCCCCCCCATTTTGCCGATTTCCGTGTGCTATAGTCCATGGATATTTTTGTGATCAGGAATTCCTACATCTTTTTTGGGGAAATTTTTCATGGACGTCCATTAAGAACTTAGCTATGGAGCCAGTTGGCCCTCACGGCCAAAACGACCCACTTTCAAGGTCAAACGAGCCTTTGTGCAGGTAAACCCCCCATTTTGCCGATTTTCGTGTGCTATAGTCCATAAACTTTTTGCTGATACAGAACTCTGACCTCATTTTTGCCCAAATTTTTTATGAACGCCCGTTGAGACCTTAGCTATGGAGCCAGTTTTCCGTCACGGCCAAAACTGCCCATTTACAAGGTCAAACGATCCCCAGAGTAGTTAAACCCCCTATTTTGCCAATTTTCATGTGCTATAGTCCACGGGATTTTATGGTGACCCCGAATTCCGACGTCATTTTTGCCAAAACTTTACATGGACCTCCGTTAAGACCTTAGCTATGAAGCTAGCTGGTCACCACGGCTAAAACGACCCATTTACAAGGTCAAACGATCCCCGGAGCATGTAAACTCCCTATTTTGGCAATATTTGTGTGCTATAGTTCACAGGATTTTATGGTGATCCAGAATTTCGACGCCGGTTTTACTAAAATTTTGATGGACCTCCGTTAAGATCTTATCTATGGAGCCAGTTGGTGACCACGGACAAAATGGCCCATTTACAAGGTCAAACGAACCCCGGAGTAGGTAAGCCCTCCATTTTGCTGATTTTCATGTGCTATAGCCCACGAGATTTTATTGTGCCTTAGAATTCCAACATCATTTTTGCCAAAAATTTACATGGACCTCCGTTAAGACCTTAGCTTTGGAGCCAGTTGGTCACAATGGCCAAAACGGCCCATTTACAAGGTCAAACGATCCCCGGAGCAGTTAACCCCCCCCCCCCATTTTGCCGATTTTTGTGTGCTACAGTCCATGGGATTTTATGGTGATCGAGAATTCCGACGTCATTTTTGCCAATAATTTACATGGACCTTCGTTAAGGTTTTAGGTATGGAGCCAGTTGGTCACCACGGCCATAATGGCCCATTTACAAGGTCAAACGAGCCCCGGAGCAGGTAAACCCCCCATTTTGGTGATTTTTGTGTGCTATAGTCCACGATATTTTATGTTGACCCAGAATTTCGATGTCATTTTTGCCAAAAATTTACATGGACCACCGTTAAAACCTTAGTTTTGGATCCTGTTGGTCACCATAGCCAAAACGACCATTTACAAGGTCAAACGAGCCCCGTAGCAGGTAAACCCCCTATTTTGCCAATTTTAGTGTGCTAAAGTCCACGAGATTTTACAGTGACCCAGAATTTCAACGTCATTTTTTCCCAAAAATTACATGGACCTCCGTTAAGAACTTAACTATGGATCCATTTGGTCACCACGGTCAAAACGGCCAATTTACAAGGTCAAACAATCCACATAGTAGGTAAACCCCCCATTTTGCCGATTTTCGTGTGCTATAGTCCACGAGATTTTATGGTGACGCAAAATTTTGATGTCATTTTTCCCAAAAATTTACATGGACCTGCGTTATGACCTTAGCTATGGAGCCAGTTGGTCACCACAGCCAAATTGGCCCATTTACAAGGTCAAACGAGCCCTGCAGTAGGTAAATCACCCATTTTGCCGATCTTCGCGTGCTATAGTCCACGAGATTTTATGGTGACCCGGAGTTCGACGTCATTTTTGCTAAAAAATTACATGGACCTTTCTTAAGACCTTAGCTATGGAGTCAATTGGTCACCACGGCTAAAACAACCCATTTACAAGGTCAAACGATCCCTTGAGCAGGTAAACCACCCAATTTTGCCGATTTTCATGTGCTAATTCCACGGGATTTTTTTGTGACCCGGAATTACGATGTCATTTTTGCCAAAAATTAACACGGACCTCCGTTAAGACCTTAGCTATGAATACAGTTGGTCAACACGGCCAAAACGGACCATTGACAAGGTCAAACGAGCTCCGAAGTAGGCAAACCCCCCATTTTGCCAATTTTAGTGTGCTAAAGTCCACGAGGTTTTACGGTGACCCAGAATTCTGACGTCATTTTTTCCAAAAAATTACATGGACCTCCGTTAAGAACTTAGCTATGGATCCATTTTGTCACCACGGTCAAAACGGCCAATTTACAAGGTCAAACAATCCACAAAGCAGGTAAACCCCCCATTTTGCCAATTTGCGTGTGCTATAGTCCACGAGATTTTTTGGTGACCCGGAATTCCGACGTCATTTTTGCCAAATATTTACATGGACCTCCGTTAAATCCTTAGCTATGGAGCCAATTGATCACCACGGCCAAAACGGCCAATTTACAAAGTCAAACGATCACAGAGCAAGTAAACCCCCCATTTTGCCGATTTTCTTGTGCTATAATCTATGGGATTTTTTGGTTACCCAGAATTCCGACGTCATTTTTCCCAAAAATTTACATGGACCCCCGTTAAGACCTTAGATATGGAGCCAGTTGGTCACCACTGCTAAAACGGCCCATTTACAAGGTCAAACGAGCTCCTAAGCAGGTAACCCCCCCATTTTTCTGATTTACGTGTGATATAGTCCACGGAATTTTATGGTGACCCAAAATTCCGACTTCAATTTTGCCAAAAATTTACATAGACCTCCGCTAAGACCATAGTTATGGAGACTGTTGATCAACACGGCTAAAACGGCCCATTTACAAGGTCAAACGAGCCCCGAAGCAGGTAAACCCCCCATTTTGCCGATTTTCTTGTGCTATAGTCCTCGAGATTTTACGGTGACGTGGAATTCTGACTTCCTTTTTTCCAAAAAATTACATGAACCTCCACTATGACCATAGTTATGGAGCCAGTTGGTCACCACGGCTAAAATGACTCATTTACAAGGTCAAATTTTTTGGTGACCTAAAATTCCGAATTTCTTTTTGCCAAAAAATTACATGAACCTCCGTTAAGACCATAGCTACGGAGCCAGTTGGTCACCACGGATTAAAAGGGACCATTTACAAGGTCAAACGATCCACATAGCAGTTAAACCTCCGATTTTTTTGATTTTCGTGTGCTATAGTCCACGAGATTTTATGGTGACCTAGAATTCCGACGTCATTTTTTGCAAAAAATTTACATGGACCTCCGTTAAGACCTTAGATATGGACCCAGCAGGTTACCACAGTTAAAACGGCCCATTTACAAGGTCAAACAAGCCCCAGAGAGAGTAAATCCCTCATTTTGCTCATTTTCGTGTGCTATAATCCATGGGATTTTTGGGTGATTCGAAATTACGATGTTATTTTTTCCCAAAAATTTGCATGTACCTCTGTTAAGACCTTAGCTATGGAGCCAGTTGATCACCACGGCCAAAACGGCCCATTTACAAGGTCAAACGACACTCGGAGCAGGTACACCTCCCATTTTGTCAATTTTCTTATGCTATAGTCCACAGGATTTTATGGTGGCCCAGAATTCCGACGTCATTTTTGCCAAAAATTACATGGACCTCTGTTAAGGCCTTAGCTATGGATCCAGTTGGTCACCACGTCCAAAATGGCCACTTTACAAGTTCAATTGAGCCCCGACGCAGGTGAACCCTCCATTTTGCCAATTTTCGTGTGCTATAATCCATGGACTTTTTTGTTGACCCGGAATTCCGATGTCATTTTGCCAAAATTTACATGGAACTCCGTTAAGACCTTAGTTATGGAACCAGTTAGTCACCACGGCCAAAACGGCCCATTTACAAGGTCAAACGAGCCCCGGAGAAGTTAAACCCTCTATTTTACCTATTTCCGTGTGCTATAGTCCACGAGATTTTATGGTGACATGGAATTCCGAAGTCAATTTTCCCAAAAAATTACATAGACCTGCGTTATGACCTTAGCTATGGAGCCAGTTGGTCACCACGGCCAAATCGGCCCATTTACAAGGTCAAACTAGCCCTGCATTAGGTAAATCACCCATTTTCGTGTGCTATAGTCAACGGGATTTTATGGTGACCCGGAATTCTGATGAAATTTTACCCAAAAATTTACATGGACCACCATTAAGAACTTAGTTATGGAGCCAGTTTGTCACCACGGCCAAAACTACCCATTTACAAGGTCAAACGATCCCCAGAGTAGTTAAACCCCCTATTTTGCCAATTTTTATGTGCTATAGTCCACGGGATTTTATGGTGACCCCAAATTCCGACGTTATTTTTGACAAAAATTTACATGGACCTCCGTTAAGACCTTAGTTATGAAGCCAGTTGGTCACCACGGCTAAAACGATCCATTTACAAGGTCAAACGATCCCCGGAGCATGTAGACTCCCTATTTTGGCAATTTTTGTGTGCTATAGTTCACAGGATTTTATGGTGATCCAGAATTTCGACGTCGTTTTTACCAAAATTTTGATGGACCTCCGTTAAGATCATAGTTATGGAGCCAGTTGGTCACCACGGACAAAACGGCCCATTTACAAGGTCAAACGAACCCCGGAGTAGGTAAGCCCTCCATTTTGCCGATTTTCATGTGCTATAGCCCACGAGATTTTATTGTGCCCTAGAATTCCAACATCAATTTTGCCAAAAATTTACATGGACCTCCGTTAAGACCTTAGCTTTGGAGCCAATTGGTCACAATGGCCAAAACGACCCATTTACAAGGTCAAACAATCCCTGGAGCAATTAAACCCCCCCCCCCCATTTTGCCAATTTTTGTGCGCTACAGTCTATGGGATTTTATGGTGACCGAGAATTCCGACGTCATTTTTGCCAATAATTTACATGGACCTTCGTTAAGGTTTTAGGTATGGAGCCAATTGGTCACCACAGCCACAATGGCCCATTTACAAGGTCAAACAAGCCCCGGAGAAGGTAAACCCCCCATTTTGGTGATTTTTGTGTGCTATAGTCCACGATATTTTATGTTGACCCAGAATTTTGATGTCATTTTTGCCAAAATTTACATCGACCACCATTAAAACCTTAGTTTTGGATCATGTTGGTCACCATATCCAAAAAGACCATTTACAAGGTCAAACGAGCCCCGTAGCAGGTAAACCCCCTATTTTGCCAATTTTAGTGTGCTAAAGTCCACGAGATTTTACAGTGACCCAGAATTTCAACGTCATTTTTTCCCAAAAATTACATGGACCTCCGTTAAGAACTTAACTATGGATCCAATTGGTCACCACGACCAAAATGGCCCATTTACAATGTCAAACTACCCCCGGATCAGGTAAACCCCCTATTTTGCAGATTTTCGTATGCTATAGTCCACGGGATTTTATGGTGACCCAAAATTTCGACGTCATTCTTGCCAAAAATTTACGTGGACCTACGTTAAAACCTTAGTTATGGAACCAGTTGGTCAGCAAGGCCAAAATGGCCCATTTACAAGGTCAAACGATCCCCGGAGTAGGTAAACCCCATATTTTGCTTATTTTTGTGTGCTATAGTCCACGAGATTTTATGGTGACCCAGAATTCCGACGTCAGTTTTGCCAAAATTACATGGACCTCCGTTAAGACTTTAGCTATGGAGCCAGTTGGTCACCACGACCAAAATGGCAAAAGTTAAACGAGCCCCGAAGCAGCTAAACCCCCCATCTAACTGATTTTCGTGTACTATAGTCCATGAGATTTTTTGTTGACCCAAAATTACAACATAATTTTTGCCAAAAATTTACATGGACCTCCATAAAGACCTTAGTTTTGGAGCCAATTTGTCACCACGGCCAAAACGACCCATTTACAAGGTCTAACGAACCCCGGAGCAAGTAAACCCCCCATTTTGCCGATTTTCATGTGCTATAGTCCACGAAATTTTATATTGACTCAGAATTCTGACGCCATATTTGCCAAAAATTTACATGGATCTTCGTTAAGACTTTAGCTATGGAGGCAATTGGTCACCACGACCAAAACAACCCATTTACAAGGTCAAACGAGCCCCGTAGCTGGAAAACCCCCCATTTTCCCTATTTTTGTGTGCTCTATAGTCCATGAGATTTTATGGTGAATCAGAATTCCGATGTCATTTTTGCCAAATATTTACGTGGACCTCCGTTAAGACATTACATATGGAGACAGTTTGTCACCCCGGACAAAATGGCCCATTTACAAGAATAAATCGTCCCCGTAGCAGGTAAACCCCCCATTTTGCTGATTTTTGTGTCCTATAGTCCATAAGATTTTATGGTGACAAGAAATTCCGATGTTATTTTTTCCAAAAATTTACATGGACTTCCATTAAGACCTTAGCTATAGAACCAGTTGGTCACCACGACCAAAACGGCCCATTTACAAGGTCAAACAATCCCCGGAGTAGTTATACCCCCCATTTTACCGAGTTTTGTGTGCTATAGCCCACGGGATTTTATGGTGACCTGGATTTCCGACGTCATTTTTGCCAAAAATTTACATAGACCTACACTATGACCTTAGCTATGGATCCAGTTGGTCACCACGGCCAAAACATCCCATTTACAAGGTTAAACGAGTCAAAAAGCAGGTAAACCCCCCATTTTGCAAATTTTCGTGTGCTATAGTCCACGATATTTTTTGGTGACCCAGAATTCCGACATCATTTTTCCCAAAAATTTACATGGACCTCCATTAAGACCTTAGCTATGGGAAAGTTGGTCAACACGGCCAAAACGGCCCATTAACAAGGTCAATTAAGCCTCGGAGCAAGTAAACCCCCCATTTTGCCAATTTTCGTGTACTATAATCCACGGGATTTTTTGGTGACCCTAAATTCCCATGTCATTTTTGCCAAAAATTTACATGGACCTCCGTTAAGACTTTAGCTATGGAGCCAGTGGGTCACCACCGCCAAATCTTCCCATTTAGAAGGTCAAACGATCCTTGCATCAAGTAAACCCCTATTTTGCCAATTTTCGTGTGCTGTAATCCACGTGATTTTTTGGTGACCCGGAATTTCAATGTTATTTTTGCCAAAAATTTACATGGACATGCGTTAAGACCTTAGCTATGGAGCCAGTTGGTCACCACGGCTAAAACGGCCCATTTACAAGGTCAAATGATCCACAAAGTAGGTAAACCCCCCATTTTGCCAATTTTCGTGTGCTATAGTCCACGAGATTTTTTGGTGACCAGGAATACTGACGTCATTTTTGCCAAATATTTGCATGGACCTCCGTTAAGACCTTAGGTATGGAACCAGTTAGTCACCACGGTCAAAACGGCCCATTTCCAAGGTCAAACGATCCCCGAAGCAGGTAAACCCCTTATTTTGCCGATTTTCGTGTGCTATAGTCCACGAGATTTTACAGTGACCCAAAATTACAACATCATTTTTGCCAAAAAATTACATGGACCTCTGTTAAGACCTTAGTTATGGAGCCAGTTGGTCACCACGGTTAAAACAACCCATTTACAAGGTCAAACGAGCCCCGAAGTAGGTAAACCCTCCATTTTGCCAATTTTCGTGTGTTATAGTCCAAGTGATTTTATGGTGACCCGGAATTCCGACGTCATTTTGTCAAAATATTACATAGACCTCCGTTAAGCCTTAGCTATGGAGCCCGCTGGTCACCACGGCGAAAACGCCCCATTTAAAGGTCAAACGAGCCACAGAGCAGGTAAACCCTCCATTTTACCAATTTTTGTGTGCTATAGTCCACGGAATTTTATGGTGACCCAAAATTCCGACGTCATTTTTGCGAAAAATTTACCGGACCTCCGCTAAGACCTTAGCTATGAATACAGTTGGTCAACACGGCCAAAACGGCCCATTTACAAGGTCAAACGATCCCCGGAGCGGGTAAACCCCTCATTTTGCCAATTTTCGTGTGCTATAGTCCACAAGATTTTTTGGTGACCCAAAATTCCGACGTCATTTTTGCCAAAAATTTACATGGACCTCCGTTAAGACCATAGCTAAGGAGCCAGTTGGTCACCACGGCCAAAACGGCCCATTTACAAGGTCAAACGAGCCCAGGAGCAGGTGAACCCCCCATTTTGCCGATTATCGTGTGCTATAGTCCACGGGATTTTATGGTGACCCGTAATTCCGACGTTATTTTTGCCAAATATTTACATGGACCTCCGTTAAGACCTTAGCTATGGAGCCAATTGATCACCACGGCCAAAACGGCCAATTTACAAGGTCAAATGAGCCCCGGAGCAGGTAAACCCCCCATTTTGCCGATTTTCATGTGCTATATTATACGAGATTTTATGGTGACCCGAAATTCCGATGTCCTTTTTGCCAAAAATTTACATGGACCTCCGTTAAGACCTTAAATGTGGAGTCAGTTGGTCAGCACGGCCAAAACATCCCATTTAAAAGGTCAAATGAGCCCCGGAGCCGATAAACCCCCCATTTTGCCAATTTTCGTATGCTATAGTCCACGGGATTTATTGGTGACCCGAAATTCCGACGTCATTTTTGCCAAAAAATATAAAATTAACATAAAAAATTCACCAATAAATATAGTAACATTAAATCTAACAATTTAGTAAATTTTAATTTTTAAAGTATGATTCAAAAAATAATAAATCGTAAAAATAAATTAAAAAATGAATAAAAGTTAAAAAAAAATGAAAATGCTGGAAAACACTTCTAAACATGTGAAACTAATGATTGAGTACATATTTGTACAAATAAAAGATATTTCAATATCGTACGAACCGTAAAAGTAATGAAGATTAGTTCGAATGAATCACAGGCGTCGGAAACGTTGAGAATAGATGATGGAAAATAAATGAATATGTTGTTATGCATGAAGGGTGTTTCACACTCTTTTGATTTTTGTACGGCATGGGCATCCGCATGTTGTCGAGTAGACCTCGACCAATGTCGCCGCGTGCGATGTCGCTCTTCTAACGAGTGCAAGCCACAGACGATGAGGGCAAGCGATGTCCTACGTCGACTGAACGATGTGTGTTGGACACGACAATACGGCCAGGCCATGGACGATGCTCGCAGTGGCCTAAATTCAAAAAAAAATCATAACGTTTGCCTCGAATATCCGTTTGACGCAAAAAAAATTATTATGGGTATTTTTTTCGAGATTACTCCTTAATTTGTTTTGCTTTTTTTTCTTATCATATTTTTATTTATATAGAATTATAGTCACAAAAGGTATTTAGCTCATTTTTTGTTCTAATATTATATATAGTGTCACTATAGAAAAAAACAGATATTAGTGACAAATCATATTCCGACACTATTTAACGTGAAAAAAATTTATACTTATTTTCTTCCCAATGCAAAAGATTATTAATAATTATAATTGTAAATTAATTATTGCATCAATAACCTAAAATTTTCTTTGATACATGTTTTAAACTGTCAATATTTTTGGAATACCTCTTAATATTTGACTAGATTTATAAATTTGTATCCAACTTTGAGGAGTTGTATCACTATTGCTAATGTATGATATTTTTTGTTCTTCTATTTGTAAATATATTAAGTCTTATTTGTTAAGTACCGTATATAATCACTTAATTGATGGGGACGTAAACAACACAAACGGAGATCTGTTGGGTCTTATTTATTGAGCTTGTTCTTTGGGGGTTAATTTACAGAGTTGCCAGTATTTTTGTTTAGAATTTCTATTAGTACCTTGCATTGACCATGATCACGATTATGCTTCTAATCTCTTATCTTATGATTCAACTTGGTCTTTGCATGTCATGAAAAATCATTTTTAGCATAATTACATATCATTATGCATTACTATCATACTTGGTACATTCTATGTACTAACGCATACTTTTGCCTCCATTGTTTCACTAATGTAGTGTCTGACGCTCCTATTCCGCATCCCTGTGGCTAGTAATCACATTAGTAGATTTGAAGATTGGTGAGTCCTCATGTTCCAGGGACTGAACCCTTTATTGTTTATTTTCTTTACTTTTTCATATTGTATGGGTTGCGTCATAATCACTCTTAATGTACTAGATGGATTTGAAACTATGTTAGATTTTCCGCTTCGTTTTCTTGTCAAACAATTTATGATATAAACTGTCTTTTGAACTCTTTATTCTATTATCGTGTATGATGTATGATAAGTGGCTTGTGTAGGGCCTCTCGGGGTCTTATACGTCATGTCACGTCTAGGGTGTACTTTGGGTCGTGATATTTTTTGCACATGACCTGTTGCAACCATTTCTACACAACAATCCACTGCCAATTTTATTTTTATTTTACAAATTTCTTCTTTTAAAAAAATAAATTCTTATCACTGTACAGTTAATTTTGGAGATGTAGAACTACTCTAGTCATCTTTTTTCCGGAAAAAAATGGAGATCTTCATAGTTCTTTGTCGGAAAAAAATGGAGATTATTATCTACATCTTTTTTGTTGAAAAAAAAGTAGAGACCGCCATCCACATCTTTGCCAGAAAAAATGAAGATCATTATTCAAATATTTTCTCTCTCCCTCTTCACCTCCCCACACACACCACCCCCAACCCACACCCCTTCTTCCCCATAACTCGAAGCAGAAATAGAAAGAAAAAAAAAAGCAAAATCAAAATCAAAATAAACAAAGAATGAACAAATCTTTTAAGAAAGCATTATCAATTTAAATGAAAATAAGGCTAAAGAGAAATAAAAATGGTAAAATTCATACATAATATGGAAAACTAACAACGGTGAACAATGGGGAATGTTAGGCAAAGAGAAGAATGGGAGAAGTTTGGAGTGGGGTGGGTTGTTGAGAGGGTGGGGTGAAGGATGTATAATTTCTACTTTTTTTAGTTGAAAATCTTTTCTTTTTATATTTTGATTTGTTTATATTTAAAATATCACGTGTTTTCATTTGATTGTTATTTTGCCACATCATATGCATGTGTATTACATGCACTTCCTCTTTGACGAAGTGTCAGAAAAATATTCAATAGATATTTATTTTTTAATTGGAGTGCCTAATGGGAAATAGGTTATGTTGAAGTGTCTTAAGAGAATTATGCTTACAACTTTAAGGGGCCACTAATGACTTTAGTCATTAGGTAATTTTCTCAATTTTTCGTATGTGTTAGTTAATGAATTGTCTCCAGATGATTTTTTACAAAACCTTTACAAGTCCATCCGTAATAAGCTGGGGATTTACGTATAACCTCACCATGATTCATGTCATTTTTTTAGCATATAGGGTCGCTTAATAGGAATTAGCTATTTTCTCTGTTTTTCATGTTTTAGTCAATGAATTTTTTAGTAATATGACTTTCGAACACTTTTTGTAATACTTTTACAAGACCCTCTGTAATGACCTGGGGAGCAGGAGGTACAACCTTACCATGGTCCATGTCATTTTGTTAGCATTTAAGAACCACTCAATTTTCACAATTTCTCATGTGTTAAGATAATTTATTTTTCGGTGATATGGTTTTTGAGAAAAAAAATTGCAAAACTTTTACAGGACCTTCTGTAATGACTTGGGGAAGTACGTATAGGCTTACCATGATCCACATCATTTTTTAGCATTTCGGGGCCATTCAATAGAAATTATGTGATTTTCTCAAATTTTCATGTGTTAGTCAATCAATTTTTTAGTGAAACGATTTTTAGACACGTTTTTTTTTTTTGCAAAACCTTTACAAAATCCTCATAATGGCCTAAGGGAGCGGTACATATAGTCTCACCATGATCCACACCATTCTTTTAGCATTTAAGGGCCACTCAACAGGAATTAGGTGATTTTCTCAATTTTCCATGTGTTAGTCAATGAATATTTTTATTATATGATTTTCTGACACTTTTGCAAAACCTTTACAAAACCCTTTGTAATGACTTGGGAGAGCAATATGTATAACCTTGTCATGATCTACGCCATTTTTTTAACATTTAGCAGCCACTCACTAGGAATTAGATGTTTTTTTAGTTTTTCCCGTGTGTTGGTCAATGAATTTTTTGGTGATATAGTGTGATACCACATGATCGGCAAAAAACATGAGAGATGTTAGGGGTATAAGTAAGCAAGTCTTACCCACTAGCGATACATTTTAAAGTTGTGCAATGGACAATATCACTAGCGAACAGGGTTATACAAATTTCATGAGTCCATTTGTGGCAAACGCATAAAAGGAGACATCGCTTTTTCGAGGTTTATGTATTACGAAACAGAAATTTAGATATATCTCAATATGTTCATCTGTATTAAGTCATCGTTTTCATTTCATTTATGGATCTTGAATTTTTTTTAAAAGCTGGATCAGATCTTTGAAATAGGTAAAATAAAAAATCATGTCACCATTGTTAAGTCATTTTGCTGTTAATAAAGGCCATTTTCAATAGGTAGTATGACATTTTTGAACCATTTTATAATACATTAAGGACATTTTTAATCCTTTTCAGTATTTTATTTGATACAAGTTTGTATTTATAAGGTACAAACTGGGTATAAACAGGTCTAGTATAAAGATTACATTCAAATCGTTAAGAGGAGACAAACTTCAAGGGAAAAAAAAATCCTATAATCATGCATGGCGGAGTGTATAGCTGCAATAACAGACTGCTTATATATGTGAACGTGATTGCAAACCTTCCGTAAGAAGCAGATTATATTGCCTTCGCGACAAGAAACAACGAGACTGATTTTCCAACTAGCTGTATTCAAATATAGCACCTGTATGATTAAACCCACAGGATACTTGCAATGCTTTTACGTGTCTAGGAAAGTTGATTTTTGTAGGCTTAATGTAATCAACATCATTTCCTTGACCCTGCACAAACCAACCTTGTATTAGGCAAGGTGAAGCAACCGACACTCCAGTGTAAACCAACAGAAAAGATCACTTAAAGCTCTAAACTAGATATTGCTACAGTCAACCGGAAAAACAAAATAGTGGAAATGAGGCCCCCGAGAAAATGGACAAAGACATAAACTGAATAGAAGTATACACTCTCGTGAAAATGTTCCGACTTATCAAACAAGAGTCTGCTGGTCAATAAGATGAAAGAGAGTGATTAAAAACGTTACCACGAAGCAACAAGATTAGAAAGCCAGATACAAGTGAAGAAAGAAGAAAAAATTTAGCGAGGTCTTTGAACCATTTTTGAAGATGTGACATTTGAGCAACTGATTTAAAACTAAAGTAACTTTTTAATTTTTACCGTGTTGCACTCACAGTTCTTCATATCTTGACTAGTTTAAACTTACTATTAACAAGAGAAGTCTATTGAACCTTTAAGTTCTAATATTTATTTAATAAACATCATTTGAAAGTCCATAAAAACATAACAGTTACATTTGAAGTCTAAGGGAACAAACCAGTTGTCCGCCAGAAGAATGTCCGTCTACAGAAAATGTCCCATGGGAGCCTCCCCATCCCCAAGTGTAAACATTTCCTCCTGAAGGACAAACGTTGAGGTTATTGCTAAGCATAAGTAAGCCAAATAACTCAATCATCTTATGTGAAAATGTTAGAGTTGAGGGTCAAAAACACATCTAAACTATCACAATGTTTTGAGTTTCATACATGAACTATTGAGAGTGAGTTTTACATCTAAACTATCACAATGTTTTGAGAGTGAGTTTCCTACCTAAACTCATGCAATGGTTGGCGAAACACCTTCACTAATTTCTGATGGTGTGTGTACTACTCTCTTTTATTTAAAAATTCTGCCACGTGGAAAAACAATTCCATTGTGGAAAAGATAAATAAATTAATATTAATTTAAAAGTTAAGGTTAAAGGTTAAAATTATCACCGTATAAATTAATTTATTCTCCACTACAACATCCGACATCTTCTTCTCCACCTTCTTAGCCATGATCTTGTCTCAGCCGTGGCGTCGATATCTCCAACTTGGAAGGGAGACTTTATGGTTTTAAAGAAATCAATTAGAAAACATATATAAAAAAAGTTAGTGTGTCAACTAGTAGAGTTGTTATATATGTAAGGTTAACGAAGATTATATGGCCAAACACGCCTAAAAGTGTTTGTAGACAAACATTTGGTCTAATCAGCATCTAAGTGTGTTTCGCTAACCATTGGATGATAGTACAGATAGAAAACTCCCATTCTCAATAGTTCAGATATAAAACTGAAAAAACTGTGATGGTTTAAGTATGTGTTTAACCCTTCTCAAAATGTTATCATTCAAATGCCAAAACAAATAGAACCAAGCCGTTGTTGACAACAAATGAATTACTAAATACTGAAAACTGGAGAGGTAAAACAGTAAAATGGCACTTCTACAACTATGCAGAAGCGTAAGAATTTTCCAGCCCACAAACATGCCACAATCAGGGTAGAGGAACACAGAACACAGAAACAACAGAAAACCGAGGAAATCAGCAGGAAATTCTCCTGTGCTATTTCAATGGCAGAACCCGACGATATGTACATCGTCAGCAACAGAAAGTGCTAGAACAACATGGATCAGGATTGGGGGTTTGCCCCTTCAGTTCTGGTCGCAAAGTACTTTCAAAGCCATCGGAGATATTTGTGGAGGTTGGACTGAAACAGAGGAAGAAACGCCGTTACAGAACCATCTTTAATGGGCGAGAATCAAGGTTGAAGGAGATGGCTCTAATGTACCTAGAGAGGTCATGATCGATGATGGCAGTCTCCGGTACACTCTGCAGATCTGGACCGAAAGTCCGGCAAGGGCGGCTGCCGGAGAAGATCAGATCCAAAAAGCTCCTCTGAAAGTGGATATTACACAGCGGTCCATAAGCTTTATGCCAAAGCTTTGTGAGAGGGACTGCACTCTGTCCAAGGATAAGTCAGTCGTAGCTGACCAGCCACGTGATATACAAGTGTGGGAGGACCTAAAAGTCCAATCCTAACTGTAGGCCAAGAAACTTTGGATCATGGCCTAAAAATAAACTTGGGCCTCAATTTTAAAGGTGGTATGGATATGACCTCTCGGCTTAAGGGGAAAGCATGGAGGGGCACGAGAACTTAAGTGAAGAGACAAAGGAGAGCTTGACCAGCCTTAAAACATTAGCGACACAATTTCTCGAAGCTTTCAGCGCTTGGGAATCGTCGTCAATGGAGAACAGAATTGAGCCAACATCAAATTCTGAGCAGAGAGAGGACTTCGATAAGCAACAGACGCGTAACAGTCCAAAATAGAGTTGATAGCAACCTAGGAAACCAATTACAAGAGGTAGGGGACAGCTCGAAGCTGCCAGAAAATGTTGATGTTGAACAGAGCTTGCAAATACAACAAATTCACGATGTTGAACCAGTATCTACGAATATGTCTGGGATCCAACAAGACGCAGGGGGTGAGGCATCGCAATGGATTAATGCTCATATCATGGAACTCAGTGCCACTTACGGGGTGACTTTCGAAGGTTTTAAGGATGAAACACAAGCCCTATAGATGAAAGAAAGCAGCACTAGAGAACAAGAGATCAGACAACTCAATTGTCACTCCCAAAATCGGAAAATATGAGCTAAAAATTTTGCAATCCTGTCTTAATCAGCAAGTGGAGGGATCTAGGACAGAAGGGAGAGAGTCTTAAATTTGGCTTTCAAATGAAGGTAAAATTACTCTCATGGAATATAAGGGGGATTAACAATATTTCCACAAGAATCTTGTTAGGAGTGCTATGCTCAAGTGGAAGGTAGATGTTTACTGCCTTCAAGAAACAAAGGTGAATAAGGAAATGGATAGTCTTGTCAAACATGAAACTATGGTCCCAGCAGGTGGATGCGATGTGGGTATATGGAAGTCGATGGAAGTAAGGGGGGGTATCCTAATTTTGTGGGATTGCAGATAAATGGAAAGGTAGCCTAGTGAACGTGGGACAATTTTCAATTACCTATAAATTTGAAGCAATGCAGGATTCTTTTAGCTGGTTTCTTACCGGTGTTTATGCACCTCACATCAGAAGTGAGAAGCTAGAGTGCTGGGAAGAGGTGGAAGCAGTAAAAGAACTTTGTGAAGGACCTTGGGTGGCATGGACTTCAACACTGTCAGAACCATGGCAGAAAGGAAAGGTTGTAGCAGAATCACTAATGTGATGGCTGATTTCTCCAAGTGGATTGATGAGATGAAATTGCATAATCCTTATTTGTGTAGGGAGAATTTCACCTGGTTTCGAGGGACAAACCACCACAGTGCTACTAGATTAGACAGATTCCTCTACTCTATAGAATGGGAGGAGTTCTTCAAGAACACTAAACAAATGGTTATGCCTAGAGTGACTTCGGACAACTGTCTTATTTTGCTGCAATGTGGTGACTGGTTAAAACAGAGATCCTACTTCAAGTTTGAAAATTGGTGGCTCGAGATAGACAGGTTTTCGGGAACTAGTGCATAAATGGTGGAATGAATTTGAAGTGATAGGATGCCTTGACTATGTTTTAGTTTGAAGTTAAGGATGCTGAAGAAAAAAATCATAGACCGGAGCAAATTAGCATGTGGGAACTGGACACTAAGAAGAGAAACCTTTTAGCTAAGTTGGCTGATATTGATTTGGTTCAGGACACAAGGGCTCTAAATGAAGACAAAATGATGGTTAGAGAAACTGTCTTGGTTGAGCTCGAAAAATTGGCAAAAAATGAGGAGGCTAGATGGAGACAAAAATCTAGAGTTCTATGGCTAAATCAGGGTTATAACAACACAATTTATTTCCAAAGGATGGCAACGACACACGAGATATAATGCTATTGACAAACTGGTAATCAGGGGGGAGGAAATCAAAGACCCAGACCAAATCAAAGTGAGCATGATTGAGTTCTACAAGAACCTATTCTCTGAATCAGAAGACTGGAGGCCTTCTTTTGAGATTGCTAAACTGTCCTAGAATCTCCCAGGAAGATCAAGAGTGGCTGCAAAGGCCATTGTAATTGTAGGAATAATACAATGTAATTATAGGAATTATAGGAATAATATTTTTTTTTATTGTAATTGAAAAAGTAGTTGGAGAAAAAAATCAGGGGAGACAGTTGGGCATTTGAATAAACATGATTAGATAACTTAACAAGGAAAAATACAACAGAATAGGCTATTATGTCTTCTGCCGAAGCTGAATCCTCCTCTACCGTTGAGTTAACTATTTTTCCTAATGACTTACGATATTTATATTAATCATAGAAAAGAAGTCAGATCTTGTATAAAACATCTTTTTATCTAAATGTGTCTCCTATCCTTCCTTGTCTCCTTCCTATAGAGCCTTTGCCTTGTCTATTCGCCAGAATTAGAGGAAAGCTTTGGCAGATCCTAAATGGTAGCAAGCTATGACTGAAGAAATGGGACTTGAAAACTTGTCACTTCACCACGAGACAAAAAAGTTAATTGGTTGCAAAAGAGTCTTCATAGTGAAATATAAAGTTGATGGGTAGGTTGAAATATTCAAAGCACTATTGGTGTTTAAGGATTCACACAAACTTATGGAGTTGATTATCATGAGACGTTTTCCCCTGTTGCAAAGATGAACAAGATCAAAATTCTTTTGTCATGTGCAGCTAATTTTGGTTGGGACTTTCGACAGTTGGATGTGAAGAATGCATTTTTTTGTGGAGACTTGGAAGAAGAGGTGTATTATATGGAGTGAATTTGATAAGCCTATTTTAGCTTCTAGGGTCTATTTCTTAGTTCAAGATCCCTCTTACTAACTGGAATCAAAGATTTAGTAGATCTGTTCCTTGAACAAAGTTGGGGGAAAATGTGCAATTGAAGAACCTTGTACTGAAGCAATCCCCTAGAGCTTGGTTTGACAGACACTCTGAAGCCATGATCTTTTTCGGTTACCAACAAAGAAATGCTGATCACACCCTCTTCATAAGACATCAAAAGAGGTAAATTCACTTTTCTCATCGTTTACATTGACGACATAGTAATGACAGGAGATGATCCGATTAAGAAGTTGTTAGAACAAAAATTTGAGATCAAAGATCTAGGGTAGTTGCAGAATTTCTTGGGCTCCTTCCTTTTGTACCGGGATTTGTTTCACTTGAGCCGAGGGACCTTCGGAAACAGCCTCTCTACTTCACGAGGTAGTGGTAAGGTCTGCGTACATTTTACCCTCCCCAGACCTCACTTGTGGGATTTCATTGGGTATGTTGTTGTTGTTGTTGTTGAGGTGCTAGACTAAAAGAGGAATCTTTATATCTGTTTGTAACACAATTCAGAAAATTTATATTATAAGCAGCAGAAAAGAATTGTTGGTTAAGTGGAAGAGAAGGGAGAATGCAACATTAACATCAATAGGTTTCAAGACGGGGAACAAGCACAAAGACGTTTCTTAGCATCTATATAAAATAACACATGCAATTTAAATTAACTATGATTTTTGTACCAGAAATTGCTGCTGTATGCTTCCAACCACAGGATACCTGTCAAGACAACAAAGTAAGATTTATGACTTTCATAATCTTTTCAAACCAATCAACCCCTCTGATAAAGTATCAGGTAGAGTACACCTTTGTTTGCAAGCAATACTATTAGTATTAGTAGTTATATCCTGTTGAAACATGCAGAACACCAATACATCCTGAAAGTTTTTCTGGCACAAGATACATGACACCCATTCACAACAGAATTCTGTCCAGGCATTTCTTCACATCAAAAGTCATATGCATAACCTTGGTGTCCACTAGTTAATAGCACATACATACTAGTGTGCATTTTCTCAATAAATGGTCTTCTCAATTACACATGTATCCTTTTCTTTACCTACTTTATGTACCTCTATTACACACTTGAATCTTGATTGGAATAGGTAGCCAAAGCAATGTGTTGACTAAAAAATTGGAAAGAGATTCAACATGGAGAAACAAACCTCAGAAACTGAATGCCTCAAAAATGGTCCTTCAACTCTTTCAGGTAAATGAGCGACATCTGTAGATCTGACATAAGCAAACACCAAAAGTACATCACAAATTTTTTTTAATGAAAAAAAGAGTCCTTAAGGATGACTTGACCATCCATAAAATTCAACTATGAAGCAATGCAAAAAGAGTACCCAATACCAAGACACCCATTTTCATTGGTGCCCCACACGTACAGTTCTCCACCACCTATGAACAAAAACTGAGTAAATACAAAAGCTAAAGCTTACAAAGAAAGTAGCCCTTAGTTCCAAACTATGCACTTGATCTCATGAAATAGCATATATTCAAATCGCCTCATTTGAGGACACACATTAAGAAAATGTTAATAAACTTCATATTGGGCCTAACTCAACCACAAAAGTTAAGCACATGAAGTGAGGATTACCGAATACCATGTAAGGAAACTACCTATTCGCTCCATCAATGTGAGATATTTAACACCCCCTGCATACCCATGCACATGACTGGACATTTGGTACTTGGACCATAACATGAAGGCCCAACGTCAGGTAACCAAGAATAAGGATGGATCTTGCTTTGATACTATGTTAAGAAAATGAATCTTGGGCCTAAATCCCAACGCTAGCTCATGAGATGAGAATTATTAGTACCATATAAGGGAACAACGACTCCTTCCCTCAACCAACGCAGGATACTTAAACAAAACAAATGTGAACAACTTATCCTTTAAAACATGAAAGATCTTCTAATTCAGTATAACTATAAAAAATAAAAAAAATAAAAAAGCTACATTTGGGTCCCTTTCAAAGCATCATAATTTGACTACAGCTTTGTGCCCTTTCTTCCGTTGAATTTTGTAAGAAGAAGGTAGAGCATTCAACACTCTCCTGACAATATACTCAAAATAACATCCTTGCAAGGTAAAGGATAGAGTATAAAACTAAGGCAAAATGAATATTGTAACGTTCTGCTTGGGTATTTCCCATAGGAGCAAAGGAAGATACTAGCCATTCTAGTTTTCTAAGTCTTGGTGGGTAGAGTTGGCCGATACCTGTGCTGGTGAGAGGTAGCAGGTACCCAGTGGATTAATAGAGGGGCACACAAGTTTGCTCGTACATCATTGTAAAAAGAAATATACAAGGATTAGCTCCATGCAATTGTTCATTGGAAATACGAAAGCCTTGAACCATCTAAACCAAGTAAATTAAAGTTGAATCCCCTGAAAAAAGCAGAACATACTCTTGAAATGTCCAACTTTAGGTTTTACCATTTGGTGTATCATCTAATTGATCCCTACTATTATTCAGATGAGAAGCTATTCAACTACTTCTATTGCTCGGTTAAACTAAATGAAGTCATGACACAGCACAGCTGCACTTGAGTTAACTATCCTTGTGCCTTGCAAGGACTTAAAGTCAGGCAGTACAATCTGCTAGAGAGAGAGAGATAGAATCCCTCCTCAGTCCTCCATATATAATCAATTGTTTTACTTGTTTTAGACATCATTTTCTGGATGCTTTTATCTAGAAGAAACCATTAGGAAAACCAAAGAAACTAAGATGGCATGAAGGAAAATTGCAGCTACATCACAAGAATACTAATAATATTCTTGCATTAACTTATAAAATATTCAGTAAATTGAAAGCCCATAGTTACGTACTCTACCGCAATTTATGTGACACTCTTTCATTTTTAGTCGGTCCTACAAAAATGACATATTTATAACAATTTAACTTCAAACTTCCCCCTTTACCTTAAAGACATTGATTTATAGCCATACAAATATCTATGGCTTGTTTTTTACTACAAGTTTCAAAAGTCTTCCAAACATTCTTTAACGCCATGCCCAGTCAAACACCATGCCATAAACTGGGACAGAGGGAGTATGTTTGACTAGGATGAAGAAGTTCTCGGATTGTAATTGTGTTATACATACACTTGGCATATATCATGGACAGAAAAATTGATTCTCTCTTTAGAAATCTAATGGTTCCTACATAGCGAAAATCTTTTACGACAACCCAACATAGCTCAACCACCTTTACATTCAAACTTAAAAGCAGTATTCAATCAATTTCTTACCTTTACTCAGGCATGCAGAAAACACATAGTTGCAATAGCTCTCGAGTCTGGATTGTGTTCAATAATTGCTTATATTTTTTTGACAAAATCAATAGTTGCTCGTGTTTAATGCCACTTAAAAAAATAATTGCTCTAAACTGCTTAAACATTCATAGGTAAGACATGTAGGTTACTATCTCCAAGTTTTACCTTGTTCACCCTAACAGATGCAACCTACTAAAGTTGGCCTTCCATGCATTATTGTGGGATTTATAGTATTACTTAATTGCCTATTATTGATCACTTCCGTACTGTGGTGGTTAAGACGTAGATTGACTATTTTCTCCTTAGAAAGAAAGAAAAAAGTCACTGTAAAGACTGCAAGGTTATCCCAAGTGAGAATCTTACGACCCAACATAAACTCATGACGATGGATTTGGAGATCATGAATAAGAGGAAGAAGAGGGTTGTGGCTGGTTGGCCAAGGATCAAATGGGGTAGCTTGATTATGGCCAATGCTCTGGAGGTGGGGGGCGAAGTTGATGGATACGGAGGCTTGGGGGAGTAATGGAGATGCAAACAGTTGTGGGATAGGACTGCTAGTTGTATTAGGGAAGCAGCTAGAGAGGTGTTGGAGTCTCGAGAGGTAGGTTGAGTGAACATCGTGGGGATTGGTAATTGAATGGAGAAGTTCAAGGGAAATAGGAGGGAAAAAAGGTGGTGTAAGCAAAGCTGGTGGATAGTAACAACGAGTAGGAAAAACGACAGATAGGGAAAGATATAAAATGGAGAGGAAAGAGGCTAAGATGGCAGTTACAGTGGCAAAAACGGCAGCTTTTGAATGCTTGTACAAAGAATTAGAGGGTAAAGGCGGAGATAAGAAGTTGTACAAGATAGCCAAGGCGAGAGAAAGGAGGGCCTGCGACTTGGATCAAGTGAAGTGCATCAAGGACGAACACGGCAAAGTACTTGTGGAGGAGACACTTATTATTATACGGAGATGGCTGTCCTACTTGCATAAACTCTTGAATGAATAGAGGGATATACGCATCATGTTGGAGGGAGTTGGAGCACTCTCAGAGGCATCGTGATTTTGGGTATTGCAGGTGTATAAATGTGGAGTTAAAGGAATTACTAGTAAGATGCATAGTGGAAGAGTGACAGGGCCGGATGAGATCTCTGTGGAATTTTGGCAGAGTACAAGCTGGGCAGGTATGGAGTGGCTGACTAGATTGCTTAATGTCATTTTTAAGACGGCAAAAATGTTGGAGGAGTGGAGGTGGAGTAAAATGATTTTGTTGTACAAGAACAAGGGTGACATTTAGAGTTGCAATGAGAATAGGGGTATAAACTTGCTAAGCCACACTATGAAAGTTTAGGAAAGGGTGATGGAGCTGAGGGTGAGGAGGGTTGTGTGAATTTTCGAGAACCAATTCAGATTTATGCCGGCGCTATCAACTACTGAAGTCATCCATCTTGTTAGGAGACTATTGGAGAAGTATAGGGAAAAAAGGACCTCCACATGGTGTTCATCGACCTAGAAAAAGCATATGACAAAGTCCCAATGAAGGTTTAATGGAGATGCTTGAAGGTTAAAGGTTTTATGAAAGATGAGTGTTTTATGAAAAGAAAAGATTTTATGAAAAGATATATATTTCTGCTCATGCATGAATCACATTCATTAGTCAGGTAAGGTTGGTTCGCTCAGTCAAAATAAGGCACTGGATGCCGGATTGCCGGTCCATCCCAACAAGGTTTTGGGGCATGACAAAAAGTGGGAATGTTTGCATAAAAATTGTGTGTGAGACTAGATAAACCTATCAATTATGCCAACTTAGTTTAAATATGACAATAATCACAAGTACTTCTTTCAAAAAATATAGATCATATCTTCAAAGTTTAGGACAAATACTCAGTTTGTTGCTGCTCAAAGATAGAAATCAAGTGGAGAATTTTGAACCCGATAAATTACCTGTAATAACACAGGTATGATAGCCTCCACATGCAGCCTTTTCAGAATATGGAAGTCCATGTACCATAGATGGTAGCGAACTATTTGATGCTTCACTAAAGCCCTAAAATTTTTAATAGAAGTGGACATCATTCAATGTAAATTATTTTTAAAAAAAAAGTTGCATGATGTTAGTACATAGATATTTACCAATTTCTTATTTGCTCTTTCGCCAAAAATATGTACAGATCCATTCTCTGTGGCTTGAAAAAAAGGATAAAAAATAAAATTTGAGGCCTTTCTTTAACATCAAAGTGCTTTCTGCAAATTTCAATGAGTTACCGCTGACGCAGACAGAATGCAACATTCCAGCAGAAGCATTCTTAACCTATTTACACATAACTAGAATTGTCAAAATGAACCAGCAGCTATGAAGCATGTATTAAAAACTCTTCACATCCTGAAGAGAGAAGTCTATAATTGAAACTTGAAGACGTCGCAGAAAACAGTACCTTCAACCCCTCAAGTTCCTTAATAAGTCGTGGTGTGTATTCACTGTTTTCAAAGGCAAGAAAAGATCAATTGTTTAAAGGAAAGAAGAAATAACAGCTAATATTACCAACAATATCCAATTGGTTATTCACTAGAAACACTTGAATAGATGCAAAGTACATAATAATGTAGAAGAGTTCGCTACCACTGATAGCATCCTCTGTTATCCATTAATATGAGGAGACCCATTTATTCATCAAAATAACTCAATTTGTAATTTATTTTGGACAAGAGTAAATCATCAAACAAGAGTAAGAATAATGTTGTTAATAATTCATAATACTGGAAAGAAAAAATCAATTCATGCAAAATGCGGAGGATCATCAACCATCTACTTAACCTGTCACTTTTTATGAGTCCAAAAATGCCTGATTGATGTCCATGACCAAGTCTTCCTGATTGTCCCCCACCCCAACTCAAAGTCTCACCTTTATCTGGCCAGAAAAAAGATAATATAGTGATGACATGAAGACAATGGTCATTCAGGCTGCGAGCAAAACATAGCTCTTTTTTCCTTAACAAGCATAATAGTGAAATTATATGTTTGATCATGGTTTTTTTATCATGCAAAGAAGCATTTAACAAATAACATCACATACCTGTTACAGCAATTGAGTGTTCGAAACCTAGGGAAATGATTTTGATTGTGACTCCATTCAAGCATTCAACTTTATTGGGTATAGACAGTACCGTAGCAGCTTCTGCAGGTGATTGTACAAAATTGAGTGCTTTAAGAATTTATGGTAGTTAATGGTATCCTTAAACCCAAGTCAACTAAAAGATGCTATAGTGGACTATCTTTTTGCTTTATCTGATTTTGATACGCTATTTGAATTTTTTTTGTTATATTTGGTCAGTTAAATAACTCATTACTTCTAATTTAAGTCATTAATATATTCTCCTTTCTTTCGTCTAGCTTATTCGCATTTTTGCATTTTTTTTGGTTTTGCACTTCTGTTAAAATCCAGTGAATATTATAGAATTAGTGTAAATAAATTAGCAACAGATGCCTAAGTTGCTCGGACTCGGGTGCGGGTGTCCGATACGCGTGTGGATCTTAAGGTCGGATCCTTCATGATCTAATTTTTAAGATTCAAGGATATGGATCCATGTATGGATAAGGGTGTGGGGATTCGCCTAAAAATAATTAAAATATCTAAAAATAGAGTTATAAAAAATAAATGATGAGATTATGCAGAGAACGTGAGGAGAATCCTGGAAGGAGATCAAAGGTAAAGGAGCGACATAGAAATTTTATATAAAAGATATTCCATTTCCTTCAATTTCACCTTAGCTGTTGTATTGATTTAAGAAATCATTAAAATTGTCCAGACTTTCCCCATCGATTTTGGTCAAGTACCCAAAATCGGTTGACCGAATCAGGCACGGATCCCACACCCACACTCATGTCGTGTCGACACGGGTGCGGCACCAAAAGTAAAGAGTCCGAGCAACTTAGACAAATGCTACCTGTGGAAATGTCTGCTTACTAGCGCGAGTCTGAAGGAACTCATTATATTCCTTTAGAGCAGTAGGATCATAACCAGGTGGCGGACCATGCAAAATATAACATATGTTACGAGTGCATCCAAGCTTATGACAATAACTACACTTGGATCGAGGTTTTCCAAAACGACCTCCTCCTCGTTGATTCTCCATAGATTGATATGTTCGGTTTTTCTATGATTTGAGATGCGAGAATAGAGGAGTCAATGGTGGGTGATGAAACTACATTGTGACTGGGAGGCGCGGCAAGACGAAGTAGACGAGAGGATAATTCATCAATTGTAGGATCTGTAGCACTGGCTAAAATTTGATCTCGCACAAAATCATGGACAGTAGGAAGCCCAGCAAGTATAAGAACTAGAAACAATGTATGTTTGTGCTCTTGTTGTTTATCCACGTTCGCAATGACTGGCATTAACGTTTCAAATTCCTCCATGACTACTTGTACCTGTCCTAAGTAAGTAGACATATCGGATTCTTAGTTCTTTAAGTTGGTCATTCGAGATATCACATCATAGAATCGAGATATGTCATTAGCGTATAAAACACGGCCTTTTCCCAAACTGAATAACATGTCTGGAATGGGCGAAACAAGGGCATCAACTCGGAATCAATAGATCGCCATAAGAGACTACATTGTGCTTTGGCCTTGGCATCTTGCTCACTAGCCTTTGCATGTTCATCTACCACACAAGCATTGTTCGTTAAGTGGTCTTGGACACCTTGACCCTTGCACCACAACTCAACTGAGGAAGCCCAAGCTAAATACTTTGAGGTGATCATAGGGCTTGAACTTCCTATATTTGTGGAGCCAAGAATATCAATCCCGAACGACATATTGTGAAATTAGAATTTTATTTTTTTTCACAAACACAAATAAATAAATTTGGGCAAGAATCTGATTGCAAGAAATAGATCTGACTGCCGAAAAAAAAAAAAGATCTGATCGCCAAAAAGCTGGTCGGAATCAGGAAAAATTATATGGTCAGCCTTGGGATGAAGAGGCGACCCCACTCGAAAAAGAAAACTGCTGACAGAAAATTTGATTCACTCGTACAGCAATTTAGGTCACCGGAAAACTGCACAGTGGCCACTGATTTCGCTGTATGATGTTCATTGATTATTTTCTCACAATTGCTCAGATACCATGTGAGAAATATAGGAAAAGAATATTATTGAATTGTGTATCTACATTATTACATTGAGATCCTATTGATAGACACTACAATAGACTCCTTTTCCAACTAGGATTCCAATTCCTATTCCTATTCTTATTCCTATTCCTATTCTAAAGTATGATTACATAAAATTATTCCTATTCTAACATATTAGATATGATTTTCTCCTTGTAATTATGTTAGAACATATACACATAGTTGTTTAAGCCTCAATAGTTTGAGAAAAGAATCAAGCAGAAATTTCTCTTCCTTCTAGTCTTTCTCACATGTTATCAGAGCATTTTGTGAGAAAATAATCATTGTAAAAAAGAAATTATATTGCCGAGCAACTTCCCAGCAACTACACCACTGTTCCAAAGACTTCATTACTTCCCCCTGGTACTGTATATACCAGCACAATCAATAGGATCAGAACCCTCGTGCGATCAAACCCCAGTTAATCTCGAACCCGTCTGACCTCCCACGAGCCTTCAAGAGGGAAGAATTATCCGGCAAGATCCAGCTACGTGCAGACACGTGAGTGACCTTTCCAGGCAGTTTTCTAGCGAGAAGTTTTCTTCACAGGAACTAGCCTTCTCAGTCCGATACTCCCCATCAAAATTCCACGGCATTCTGATAATTTTTATCAGATTCCTGCGATTGTATCCCAGTTTTTTGACTCATACAGAATGTTACTCTATTTTTTGGCACTGCTAGCACTCTGGTAACATCTACATCATATATTTTCCTTTCTTTCGTCCAGTTTATTCGCTTTTTTTTTTTTGCTTTGCACTTATGTTAGAATCCTGTGAATGTTCTAAAATTATTGTAAATACAGTAGATAGCCTGATTCAGTGTCCAACTCTTCTTCACATAAGTAACATCATTTACTTGGTGCAAAAAAAAAATTCTAAAGGTTATCCTGAGTAAGGCAGACTCCCAATGCTGCAATCCAACCAAAACAAGCTACCTTTATAGGAGCGTTAGTTCTCCAAATCCCTTTCCATGGCCAACTAGTATCCCAATATCCTGTCTGCTTCATTAGAAGACTACAACACTTTTCTACTGAAAAGGTTCCATCTTTACTAGCTCTCCATACCAAGTAGATACTATCAATGAATCTTGAATTGAACTTGAAAGGAGAATTCTTAATTGCAACAAGATTAATTAGGGAAAGCTCTTGAACTTGGGAATTAGAGAACATATTCACGATTAAGATAGAAATATACTTAATCGGCTTGCTTAAGTATTTTACAGAAATAATTAATGTGTTCTTGTTATTTCTAATTCCACAGAAAATAAGCATTAGGTTAAATTGAATAAGGTGAGCAGCAATTAATAGATTTCTGTGAGTAAAATTAACCCTGTCAATTAATAATCCAAATTGTAAGTAATTGATTGAAGAATTTAACAGGATTGATAGACAAAACCCGTAACTCTAGATTATTTTCTCTCGTTGTAATCCAACTCACCCTAAATGTGTTGATCAATTATTTTCTGTCTTTACCTAATTTAGTAGTAATAGTTTGTCAAACAACATTTTGAATCTTTTCTTGACTCGATAATTTATAAAAGTTTTATTTAGTGATATAGTTAGCTCTCGTTTGGCCATAGATTTTGGAATCTTTTCTTCAAAAAATATTTGAAAACATATTTGTCCATGGAACTTGATCAGTTTTTAAATTTCGTGTTTTGGATAAGTTTTGGGAGAAATTTTTCTTCCACTCACAACTACAACTTTTTTCCAAATAAAATGCATGTCCAAACACAACTTCAAAAACGCTTCTTTTTTTTTCAAGTTTTACAAAATCTATGATCAAACGCTATCTTAATCACAAGTCCTCATGGAAACAATACCTGATTCATCTTTCTAAAAAAATTACTTGATTCACTACTTTGCTACTTGTCGGCCACGTATACTTGCGTGCGTTTTAGGGCAACAACAGCAATGAAAATGGTTAAAGGAGAAGCCAAAACGAACATAATGCAAGAGCATAGGTACTATTACTCTTTCCAAGGCCAAGCTGACCATTTGTGTTCTTCCCCCACATATAAAGTTCTCCATCCACTGCAATGAAATCGCAGACTATTATAGGAAGCCGACTTATTTAAATGTAAATAATTCACTCTATCTAAAAATTAGGGTTAAAAGAAATGAAGAGGATATGGAAAAAGAATGAATGCTTATAAACTAAAACTGCTAAATGACCTAGAATGTAAATGAAAAATAAAACAAAGAAAAGGAAACAATTAAACAATTGAAAATAAAAAGGCAGACGAGTGCAAACCACTTGCCTCATTGGTCTATATGTTAACAATGTAACAAAACTATACACAAATATCTCATCAGTCTTGGTAAGGGTCCACATTTCTTCTGGTGGAGGGAGAATTGCCTTCATTCAAACATTAAACTTTACAGGTTTGCTATTTTTCTTTTATGTTGTTTGAATAGAGTTGTTAGGTTTGATACCAGCTGGGTGTTTTTTATGTGGGGAACAAGCTGAGACAATCAACCATATTTTTTTACACTGCAAATGGACAGACCAGCTTTGGAGGATGTTCATCAGTCTGAAAGGGATTAGTTGGGTCATTGGGTGAAACCTGGAAGCATTGCAGACATTCTAAGATGCTGGAATATGGATGGTAATGTGAGCAAGAAGGAAGAAAGATGGAAGATCGTCCCGGCATGCATTTGGTGGTCAATTTGGATTGAGAGGAACAAAAGGTGCTTTGAGGGGACTCAGAACAACATTCAGAATCTTAAAATAAATTGTTTAGGCCTTTTTATTTTTGGTGTGAGCAAAAACTATTAGCTCAAACAGAAGATATTTGTGATGTTTTAAACTTTTTGTAAAGCACAGAATTGAATTACAAGTTGTAAGTTGTAATACTTTTGAAGGGAACGACACTTTGGTTGTAGTATACCTGTGGTCTGTGGATATATAGAAGTAAAGTTACCATTATCAAAAAAAAAAAAAAAAAAACCTTAACAACTCCGCCTCATATGTCAAATTTTAACAATATTCCTTGGACAAGTATTAAATAGGTAGAGTGTAATATGATTGAAGAATGATACTAAAGGTTGAAGGTATGTTTTACATAACAGTTATAAGACTGACAATGTTATATGGTAGTGAATCTTGGGCCGTTTAAGTACAATTTATTCATAAGTTCAGTGTTGCAGAGATGCAGATGCTATGCTGGATGTGCGGTCATACAAGATTAGATAAGATTATTAAAATTGACTACACACGCCAGAAGATGCAAGTGGGATATATTGAGGAGATACACTAAGAAAAGGTCGCTTGAAATTGTTGGGTCATGTGATGCGCTGAGCTACAGAGACACCGATCCATAGGTGAGAAACTATGATGAGTGATAGTGTAACAAGGGACGGTGTAGACCTAAAATCACAAAGAAGAAGTCCTGAACGACCTATATTTCCTTGATAGTTGTTACAAAATAACAATAGTATACCTAGCATAATTCATAACAATAGTATACCTAGCATGATTCATAATTTCAGGCCAATATGATACGAAATGAAAATAGTATACCTAGCATAATTCATAAGTGGGACCTGGGGAAGTTAAGATGTACGCAGACCATGCCCCCACATTTTGTGGGATAGAGAGGCGATTTGCAATAGACCCTCGACTCAAACGAGGAGTTATTCGGAGCAAGGTTACAAAAAGATAAAAACGACAACAAAATATCAATATACTAAGCAAAATGAGGCAAAAGATAGTAAAAACGCATCGAAGAATAAGAAATTACGTGATTGCTAAATACTACTACTAATAAGGGGAGAGGAGATGGGGCACTCGGCTACCTACTATTCTTCTACCATAATCGCTGTCCTCCAGACCTTTCTATCTAGGGTCATGTCTTTAGTAAGTTGAAGTTGTGTCATGTGTTGTCTAATCACCCCCCCCCTTCTTTTTTGTCCTACCTCTACCTCTCCTAACTCCCACTACAACCACCTCTCACACCTCCTAACGGCGCATCAACGCGCCTCTTCTTCACATGTCCGAATCATCTCAACCTCGCTTCCCTTGTCTTGTCCGACATGAAAGTCACTCCCATCTGGCCCCGTATAACTTTGTAACCTATCAACAATACTTTCTAAACTATCAACAAGTTAAATAACTATTTCTTGATAAAAGCAGTTAAATATAGAAGCGGTGGATGGATGATGCTATTGAATACAAGTCTAAGACCCAGCAGTCTCTAACACCAAGGAAGCACATAACAAAATGAACAGAAGAAAATTAATTCAAGAGTTAAACAGAAAATGAAAACGGAAGCATCAAACAGCAACAGTTACTACAACCCAATAAATGAGAAAATGCAGATGATCAGAACTAGTAAAACCCAATTATATTTAATAGCATACAAGATAAAAGATCCATCAAAATCAATCATAAGAGACCTGTATAAAAGATCCATCAAAATCAATCATAATAAACCTGTAATAGCAGAAGAATGATGATAACCAGCTGAAACTTTTACAATTTCTTTGGGTAGTCCAGCGACTCCAAGTGGTTCCTGCAATAATAATATCCCACGCCAACTTAGTTAAATCAGCAGTTCCATTGCGTGGCTGAGACTACTGATTAGTTAAGAAACATAAGTATGATAGGAAGTGACAGACTAGGGCTCATCGGTTTGCCTTATGAGACAAAATAATCTCGAATAAGTATGACAGGAGGTGTCTATCTGGCCACTTGGATAGTTAAGGTGTTCAACTGAACATTGGAAACTACTTCTATGTATTCAAATAAACTTTATGGCATTTCACAGTATAAAAAATGAAATTCTTGGTCTAGGGGAGAAGGCCTATAGCGAGAGTGGGTTGATTATTGCTGTTTGGATGCAACTGGTACAACTTCGGTCCCTTATTTTCTTCTGGTGTATCCATAGAATTCCTTCTTGTATAGAAGATTGGGTGAAATTTGTAGAGTATGTTTTTGTATTTACTCCTTGTATACCGCCAGTTTTATGTCCATAAACATGGGGATGATTATGAATGAAATTACTTTTACTTGATCAAAGAAAGGAGGAGAAACTTATTTCTTTGGGACAAAAGCAAATGTAAAGGAGAGATCATTAAAACTAGGGAATTTTCTACCACCATGAATTTTTCCTCCCAATCCTCACAAGTGTTGATGACCTAATACAAGATACAAAAGGAACCATTTAGGGTGGGAACTTGTAGCTATCAGAGGATTGTGTTGCGGGAAATGGGTGACTTTGTGGAGTTAACACATCAAGACGTGCTTCTGAACGATGTTGGAACAACAGTAATACAGCAGCAATGAATGAATTTTCAGGTTGTATTAGAGAACTTGAACTTGTTGATCCTCCTCAGGTGAAAATTTCACATGGTTTAAGAGCAGAAATCACTTGACTGCCTCAAGACTTGACAGATTCCTTTTTCAACTTGATGGTCCGGATGACATCAACATTGAGATCAGGGATCTTGTCATTCTATCAGAATCTTTCACAGAACCTGAGGAATGGAAGCCTGACTATTTTATGGGACAATGTGACAGATCAATGATGTGGATATAACTTGCTATAAAGACCACTTGAATGGTCAGAAGTTGGCATGTGATGAGCAACCAATGTCCAGGAGACGAGGCTCCAGGGCCAGATGTCTAGACCAAGGTTTTTTTTTATCAGAAATCTCAGTTCTTCCCTAAAGAAAATATCATGAAAAGTTTGGAGATGTTTTATAATCATCACTTTTTTTAAAAGAGCTTTAACGCCACTAACATTGCCTTGATTCCAGAAAAGAATAAAGCTCTTGAATTGAGGGATTTCAGGCCCAAACATGGCTGGAAGCTTTTACAAGATTGTCTCCAAATTGTTGAGTGAAAGACTGAAAAATGTCATGCAAAAAGTTGAAAGAAAACTCCCAGATGGCTTTCATCAGAGGATACAAATCATGGATGTTGTTCTCATTGCTGATGAATGTCTTGATTCGAAAATAAAAAGCAACACCAGTGGGGTACTTTGCAAATTTAACATAGAAATGGCATTTAATCATATGAATTAGATAGAGTAACCTGGTACCTGTGGCTAGTGGGAGGTGGCGGCAGGTATCCCGTGGAATTAGTCGAGGTGCACAAAAGCTTGCCCGGACACCACAGTCATCAAAAAAAAAATCATATGAATTGGAGATTCTTATTATGTTATGCATTCATGTTTTGTTAAGTCTAGTTCCAATCTTAGTGGGGGATTAATGATTGAAACGGCCCAGCCCGCTAGTGATATAGTCCGCTTTGGGTCTAGGCCTGCACGGCTTTAAAATGTGGCACTGGTGGAGAAAGTTTACTTGCTTATATACCCAACATCTCTCCAGTGTTTTGTCGATGTGGGACTTCCTCTCCTCATATGGACTCAGCGTCCTCGTTGAGTTTTGCCCCACCATATGGGATTTGCCTAGACTTAGCACTAAGGTTCACCCCACCTTACCGGATTTTCCTAAACTCAGGCGACCTCTGGCCCACATTGACAAGACTGACACATGAGTGGTTTTGATACCATTTGTGACGGTCCAGCCTGCTAGTGATATTGTCTACTTTGGGCCTAGGCCCATATGGCTTTAAAACACGTCATTAGTGGGTAAGGCATGCTTACTTATATAGCCAACATCTCTCCTGTGTTTTATCGAGGTAGGGCTTTTTATCTTAAGTTGGGGTGTCACAATGATCTCTGAGAGGCGAAGAAGTCGTACTTGTGAGAAATATTGGAGAAGAATATTATTGAATTGTTGCCTCTATATTATTACATAGAGACCTCATTTATAGACACTACAATACAATCCTTTACCAAGTAGGATACTATTTACTATTTCTATTTCTATTACTATTCCTATTCATATTCTAAATAGGATTGTATAAACCTATTCCTAGCATTTTACAAATGTAATTAATATGAGGACCGATGAGAGGCTTGGTGAGATATCTGCAAGTTGATCACTCGACTTCACAAAACTGACAGTCAATCTCAATGTGATTGTCTTATCATGAAATACTGGATTTGATGCATAATGTCAATCAATCTCAATGTGCTCAATCTTCTCATGAAATACTGAATTTGATGCATAATGTCGATAATACACAAAGTGATAAAATTACAGTGTTGAACTTCCCAAACCAAGCTTGAGAAGACTACTTTAGACCATAGAGTGACTTACGTAATCAACACACGAGGCTACTAAACTCCCCCGAGCAACAAAATTAGGTGGTTTGTCTATATAGACTTCTTCACAATGCAGTTGTTGTCGAGAAGTTCTCAAAATCTGGTATAAATATATGGATTGTCTTGGAATCAATAGATGAGTCCATATTAAACAAGAAAGTCACTGAAAAACTGACCAGAACATGCTCATGCGCTGGAGTATTAGATTTGATGGTTGATAGTGGTCACAATTTGAGAAATAAAGTTATACTGGTAGGGTCGGAATGATGACACGATCCTACTGAGAAAGAGAATTATAGGGTAGGATCAAAATAATGGCATGACCCACTGGAAAATAGAAATTATATGAGTAGAGTCGGATTGACGGCACAACCCTACTAAAAAGAGAAATAATATGGGTAGGGTCAGAATGATGGCACAACCCTACAAAAATCAAATTTGAGGAGTCACCGGAAAGACGAAAGGAACTACGCAAATCAAATCTGAGGAGCCACCGAAAAAACACAGTGCTACGCAACTCAGATATGAGAAAGTAGTTCGGAAAAATCCACGGTACTATGCAAATTAAATATGAAAAGTCATCCAGACAGATGCACCATGCTACGCGCAGTCACCGGAAAGATGGCACGGTGCTGCACAAACTAAATATGAAAAAGTAGTCACCGAAAGGATGGCAAAGTGCTACGTATATAAGATATGAGAAAGTAGTCACCGGAATGATGGCAAAGTGCTACACGAATTAGATATGAGGAAATAGTCACCGGAATGATGGCACGGTGCTACACAAATTGTTTACGAAAAAATAGTCACCGGAAAGATGGCACGGTGCTACACAAATTACATATGAAAAAGTAGTCACCGGAAAGATGGCACGGTTCTACACAAATTAGATATAAGAAAGTAGTCACCGGAAAGATAGCATGGTGCTTACACAAATCAAATATGAGAAAATTGTCACCGGAAAGATACACGGTGACCCAACTTTTGCTAACATAATCGCTGGCCAAATGGGGGGCATATATGGGTAATAGCCGCCCGCCAGCAGCGGAAGCTCTTTGATTGTTTACCAGGATTGTAGAGGCTCTGATACCATGACAGAAATATAAGAGAAAAATACTTTTGAATTGTTGTCTCTACATTATTACATAGAGACCCTATTTATAGACACTACAATACAATCCTTTACCAAGTAGGATACTATTTACTATTCCTATTTCTATTACTATTCCTATTCATATTCCTATTCCTATTCTAAATAGGATTGTATAAACCTATTCATATTCTAATTGTACTCACGTTCTCTTTTGTGGAAACCTACATTGACAAGTGTTGTTGACCGTCATACCACGAACTAGGATCTCCCTCACATTCAGAAGGTTTGTTGGTGAGCTCTGCTTTTGCAATCAGTCAGGATAGTAATTTTTATTCAGTTTATACAATCAAATTAACCACTTCATAGATGGTTTTACAGTATTTAGGTTATGGATTTCTATCATTTGCATTACAAATGTTATCACTTTGGATTACCTTACTTCTGCATAAAGTTCTACGGTTATGATAATAGAAAGAATATAAAGTATTTGGGTTATTAGAAAGTTGACCCTCGTACTCCTAATTGTCTCACGTAAATGGGGAGGGAGTAGTATTTTTCATCAGTTTTGGAGCTTAGATTAAATAAGAAGTTATAAGTTCTATTTATATTGCATTTTAAGTATAAAGCCAAGAAGGTTCACTTACCAAGTTAATGCAATGCAGGGGGTGCCGGTCATGGCTTGCTAAGCAAACAGGTCGTGACACATTTGACATAAGCCTCTACTTCTTGCCAAACCCTATTCTCCATATACATCTTCAGGAAAGGACCACTTAAAAAGTTTATAGATATTATTACGCCTGATTCACATGATATTCACACATCGCTACCTTGAAAATCAATTGACCAACTCATAATCAAAGGCGCATCAAGAATTCGTCTTTCTCCTACAAAGACATTTTAGGGAGTGTAAGTATATAAAGTATGTATCTACCAAACTTATATGTTTACAATCCTTCATAAAACAGGCCCCTCCTATGAGATAATTGTAGAACTAAGATATATCGAAGTGTATATAACAATTTAAACTTTTAGACGAGTTGATCACACCTCAACATAGTATCAAATCCAAGTTGAGATCCATCATTAAAGTTCCCTGTCACCCATTAACAAAGAACTTTGGCCCAAGAAAACAAAGCCATACATGCATGTAAGGAAGCATGTTGCTAACCTAACATCAATAAATAAATGTGTCTCCTTTAACAGTTTAAACTTTTAGTTAGACGAAGTGCGAACACTTCATTAAAGATGAAAGTAAAAAAAAAATAGGCATTTAGACACCTAATTTATTTTGGGAGAGAAAGTGGAAAGCTTGAAGAACATCCAATATCATCTCCTCAAAAATATTTCATCTCAAGACTCAACGTCTCCCTTCTATACAAATTATTGAATTCAACCTCTCAAGGGAGGATCTCCAACTCCTCTCTTCTCCCGACATAATTCTTTGGAGAACCAATCCCTCTCTAATCTTCACAAGGTCGTCTACTTCCCTCCCAAAAACAATAATTATGTCAATGAAGTGTTCCTATGGAAGTTTTTTCTGTTGTTTCTCTTCTTCAACCACAAAATCCTAGCCTTTTCTATTCAACTAACCTCTTTGGCCGTAGTTGTAATATCTGTCTGGCCCTTTAACTTCTCTGTTTTGATCATTTCTCCCTCCTTTGAAATAAATCTTTTCATCTCCTCCATCAAGATCTTCAGTTCGACTCCAGCTCTAACCAAACAATTTTTCAGTCGTATAGTTGTCACTGGCTTCATATAAGTTTTCCAGAACTTTCACTTTCAAACATGTTTGCTTACCTAGAACACCCTTAAGTCTGTTCATTTGTCATCCATTGGTACTATACAATTACTGCATGATTTCGAAAATGTTTTCAGTTAATTAATGAAGTTATATCCTATCCAAATACTACGTACTTATTGTATGATAAAAAAAATATGTTCATTTGATAGATGAAGTTCTGTTTCCAAGTTCCAACCTATCCAAATTCTGAAACTGTATCAAGAAAGGTCAAAATAGCATACAGTTATATAAGCTCTGTCATCTGACACCCCTAGCTGTCCATAATCATTGAGTCCACTGGCATAAACACGACCATGATCTGCAAAAAGAGAGGGTCATTAATTTGTAAGTAAGTCTCTACTGATGCATTAGCAGTCAAACATTATTTTAGCGATAGGTTTGAACTGAACAATCCTATAGGGTCAAATACCTAGTAACAAACTCCTACATTCCTATCACTAGTTATTTCTGAACAAGTTATATCATGAAATAAAATAGACAGATGCTGGTGGACGAGTTTGAATGAAATCTTCTATTAAATAAGCAAAGCTCAAAATGCACTAAAAAGGAAAGCACATAATGACAGAAAAAGTGTTATCCAAAAAAGGAAAATGGAACTGCTATTGATGCTAACATGCATATCAAAAACCAGGCAAAACAAAAGTCAGTATTGACTATTGAATTAGGTGGTTTCGACTATATGGATCTTCTATATCCATTTTGCTCAAGTATCACACCAAATATTCTAACCACCTTGTTCTCTCCTCCTAAACAATAAAATAGCTAGGAGAAACATTCATAATGCGAACTGAATTTAAGATGGATAAAAAAAAAATTAAAAAAATAAGATGGATGAAGAACATTTGGTCCCTGCTTGCGAAGGTGGTATTTCGAGCTCTGGTAGTGGTACTTGATTGTAGGAGTTAGTTAAAACGAGGAAAGATAGAGGTTGTTCAGGAGTTAGAGTTACATGTGTAATGTGAACCTCCTTACACATGTAACAGTAACACTAACTCACGCAGACAACCTTCCGCTTTCTCAGATTTTTCGTTGTCAAAATCACCCCTGTAGTGGCTAGCCAAGTGAAAAAACACGCATTTCTCGGTACATTTGGAACCCATATTGCATTACATGGGAAAGAAAATGCTTCCCTAACCAAAAGTTACTCATAAAAGGACTTGACCAAGAACACTCGATTATTTCTCGGGCCCCACCACCAAACATCGGATTGACTTGCCTATGAAGTAAGGCTAATAATCTTTGACACTCATTCATTTCTGATCTTGAAAATTCCTTCTAAATCTCAAAAAGGCTCTCCACCTTGTGTCCCCCTAATTTGTTGAATTATCGGGTCTCTTTGGCAAGATAATTTTGTACAAACTTTGAAATTCATCTTTCAATACTATGTTCCCACACCATTTATATCACCAAAAATAAACTCTCCTCCCGTCTCTGACCTAGAATGAGATATTTTGCACAAAATAATCTCATCCCTTCATGATATTCCTCCACAAACTACAACTGAATGGCAAAATGATATCTCAAGTCTTCCACCCCCCGTCTGTGATCCCAACTTATTGACTATCACCCCCCTCCACAAAGCCTGGACTACCACCCCAAACCTCGACAACCATTTTCCTATTAAAGCTTTATTAGAACTTTTAAATTTTTAATTCCAAGTCTTTCCCTTTTTTTAGGAAATGTGATAGTCTCCGAAGCACCAAATGAAATTTCCTTGCCCCATCCGTTGGAGCATGAAATACAGACATGCAGTAACTAGTAAGTAGGATGCTCGATAAAGTTCTTTAAATAAGCACTTCTGTCCCGCCCTTTGGACTAATAATTTTTCTTTCTCGACCCTCTGAAGAAACGGATTCCACATTGTATGATCCTTGTTTGAAGCACCTAAAGGTACAAGAAATGTAGTCAGAAGAGCCTAACCCAGCAATTCAAGACTCAAGCCAACAATGTAATGTCATCCACCTCTCCAACAGGAATAATCTCACACTTCCTCAAATTAATTCTAAGACCTGACACCATCTGAAATTAAGTGAGAACTTGGCCTAATGAATCCAACTGAGTCTCAATTGCACCACAAAAAACTAAGGTATTATCTGCCTCCCTCTGTATTAAGATCTTTTCTATCCATTTTGATGGGGTTGCTTATGGCCAAGCTTATTTTGAGAAGTAGACAGTATCTACCTTTTCCTAGTTGGGAATATGTGTATGCGATTATAGACATGTTTGAAGCTGAGTGTGATAACCCTGTGGCTGAAGTTAAATTACCCACTCAAACTGGAGGAATGAAGGTTTTATATAACCCCAGCATAAACCTCTAAGCACAAAACACGCATAGAAGCTCTTTCTTCCAAAATCTGCAAATAACTACTCTAAACCTGAACCTAGTAACCCGTTTTGGAGAAATAATGGGAAGAAACTTACTCCTTGGTTAGTCTTGAGTTCAAGGGGGTATCATCTCTACTCACCCTGAAAAAAATAAATTCATCCCTTGTGCTCTCAAGTGAATCTTCCTTGGTTATTCTCGAGTTCAAAAGGGGCAACGTGTCTACTCACCCTAATCTTCGGCGGTATCTTATGTCAGCCAATTTTACATTTTTTAAAGTCTCAGTCTTACCTATAATGACTTTCAAGGAATCTAGTGTTGCTTACATCTCTAGACACAGTTTCACCCCTCCTGACTTATCATCGCTATCCACGGCCAGTATCATGCCCAGATGATTCATATCTGGCACCAGACCATGCATCTACTACACTTATTTCCTCCTAGTACACCGGTTGCCCTTGGAAAAGGTATACGGTCCACTCCACCACTCGTACTACATTTTACTTCCAACCATTAGTTCCATAAGTAAACCCATTTGTAATGCATTACTCATCTTGAAAAAAAAATGCAAAAGTATTAGCCTTAGTTTAAAGTTTAAGTTTTTTACTTTCTGGTTTATTTTACTAAAGATAAGTGAGCCAAGCCCACAAATTATATGTTGTAGGAATCATCCACGCTAGTGAAACAAAAAATAATCCTAAGTATTTCAATATTGTAGCAAGATAGTGTGTAAAGAATATTGTTAGAACCTGTGAGAAAGAGAGAATGAGCTCCGCCACATGCAATTTCACGGAGGTTTTGATTATCAAAAGCAGAAGAAGGCAGAACATTAGGTCTCCATTGCGACTCAAGACTTCCATGCCCTAGCCTGCCATGATCACCGTTCCCCCAAAGGGCTGCGAATCGCTGCTTCCCATTCAATTCAACACTGGAAACTGAAATCCACCTTACAAACCACAATGATCTCTTTGTAACTGCTCTTCCTACTATCATCTTTGTCGATTGAAGGAAGATGTTCAACTTCAATCAATAACTAGTTTATGGCTCAAACTGTGCCAACGTCTACTCCAATGTTCAAACCTTTTACCAACTCATCACACTTCCCTTGTTTCTTGAGTTTTTTTTTTTTCTATTAAATTAAAATAAAATAAGTGATTTGGAAAAGAAAAAAATATATATTTTAAATAGTTTATTTGAAAAGTGTTTTCTGAGAGTTTAGTTATGAAAAAATAATAATTATCAATGCATTTTTATATTAAAATTAGTTAAGTGTATGTGCTTTTTATGTATATCTTGCGTTAATTAATGATAAATGTATAAAAAAAAATGTTATATTATTAAGTACAAAGCATTAAAAAAGACCTAAAATAAATTTTGACTAATTTGTGAGAGTTAAATTATGAAAAGAATAGGCACTTTTAATATTAAAATTAGTTAATTGTATGAGTTTTATATGTGTCAATTAAATATATATAAAAAGATTATTCTAAAATAATATTTTAAAATTTGCAAAATCTTAATAATAAAGATAAAATTATTAGTAATAAAATATTGGTGAAGATGCTGGACTCTTCCTTTACTGCTATAGCACTCCTACTCTACTAAAGAGAGACTTTCTCTTATTTATTCATATCCCCATTTCCCTTTCACTTCCTGTATCTACAATTCATTCACATGGTTCACTTCTAACAGCTGCTCCCCTTTTTTCTCAGATCTGTTCTTAGAGCTGCTAAAAGGTACATGGGTATTACTTCTTTTTCACTTTTTTGTGTACGTACGTTTTCAAATTTTCCTGATCTTGATCTATACAGACAGATCTGATTCTTGTTTCTGTTACTTGTGCAATTATTTGAGATGGGTCAGCGCACTTCTGTTTGTATTTTTAGAATTGGGTTTATACATTTTCCTTAGATTTGCTCAGGGATTGAATTTGAATCACAAGATTGTTGCTTTGCATCGGTTGTTATTATTAATTAGTATAATTGTGTAGCAACTATTTTGATTAGAGGTTCGGCGTTGTGACCATATAGATGGTTAACAACTTGTCAGTTTCATCTCAGATCTCTCAACTTCCCTCTGCCGACCAAGTGTGTATTAATTGTTTCATTTAAGATCTATTGGTGTTATCAGTACTCTACTACTCTGATTGAAAGCAAGAGATAATTAATGACAATTTAGAGTTCAATGTTTATGTCTTTACATAGTAATTCTATTACTTCAATTGTTTGGTTTTGACTTTGGCACGGAGTTTTAGAAAATAAAGGATACTTTCGAACCTTGTGGTCTTAAATATGCCATTAAAATTAAAAGAGATGCCAAAAAAAGGAAAGAGACATTCTTTTTTAAATGGATCAAAAAGGAGGGTAACACAAACAAATTGAAACACATGGAGTACTATATATAAGGTCATAGATTTGAATTTGAGTATCAATATTCAACCTCCACTACTTAAACTTTAAGTGGATACAAAATTCAATATGACAATTGGTTTACTAACATGATAAGTTGCCAGAAATGCATGAGAGTGATTCAAAGATTTTACTCTTATTATTCTTATTTTGTACCTCAGGTGGATAGAGGAAAATTGTGAAGGACTGGTAGAATTTACCGGAAAAAATGGCATTAGGAAAGTACTCTAGAGTAGATGGCAGGAAGTCATCAAATTATTGCTCCACCGTAACTATAGTGGTATTTGTAGCTCTATGTTTAGTTGGGGTATGGATGATGACGTCATCATCTGTTGTTCCAGACCAAAATCTAGATTTGTCCTCACAGGGGAAAAAGAATGACCTGTCAACACAGGTAACCGAAGGTAAAGAGAGTTACAATGGTGGCAATGAGAGTAACAACAAAGCTGGTGATGAGGGTAATCCAACTGATGAGGGAAAATCGAAACAATTTGAGGATACCCTGGGTGATTTACCTGAGGATGCAACAAAAGGGGATGCCTTAGTTAGTCAAGAAGAGAATCATTCTAATCCACAACAGACAGAATCAACTTCAGAAGTGAAACAGGAAGAGAAATCCACAGAACAGAAAGAGGATGCTGGAGAATCTGAGTCAGAAACTCAATCCGAGAAGGCAACAGATGACTCAGATGACAAAAAGGAAGATGGGACAAACAAAGTAGATGATAAGGATTCTGAGGCTGGGGAGAAAAATGAAAATAAATCTGTTGGAGAAGAGATCAAAGAAGGTTCTGATGAGAAAAAATCAGTAGAAAACTCAGTTGAACTGAATGATAAAAAGGATCAGGAGGTAGGCCAAGGTTCTGATGAGAAGGCTGATGGTGAGAAGAAGGACCAGTCTTCAAGTGCCGTATTTAGTTCGGGGACTCAGTCAGACCTTTTGAATGAAACCACAACTCAAAATGGGGCATTTTTAACTCAGGCGTCAGAATCAAAGAATGAAAAGGAAATGCAGAAGTCTTCGGGGTCAGATAAAGAAAATAGTTACATTTGGAAACTCTGCAATTCCACTGCTGGGCCAGATTATATCCCTTGCCTTGATAATTTGGAAGCAATTAGGAACCTCAGAAGTACAAAACATTATGAACACCGAGAGAGACACTGCCCAGATAATCCTCCGACTTGTCTTGTTCCACTTCCTGAAGGATATCAACGTTCAGTTGAGTGGCCTACGAGTAGGGAAAAGGTGATACGTTATTTCTGGAATGCTGTTTGAAGTGATTATATCATATTTCCTTTTTCTTGAAGCTAACAGTACTACCTTCTGCAGATATGGTACCACAATGTTCCCCATAAAAAGCTTGCAGAAATTAAAGGACATCAAAATTGGGTAAAAGTTAGTGGTGAATACCTTACCTTCCCTGGTGGGGGAACCCAGTTCAAACATGGCGCTCTGCACTATATTGATTTCATACAGCAGGTTAGCACTTGCATTTATCTTTGCTCTGCATTTGCGTGTGTGTTTGTTTTTCTTCAAATCATTAGAGGACATACATTATACTATATCAGTTCTTGCAGTTGTTTCTGGTTTGTGCAATCTTGTTCTCTTTAGTAGATTGTTCAATGTCTATTCTTTATATACTGTCTTGCCTCTTTCTTCTTCCCTTAACTATAACGTGGTGTCTTAGATTCCGAAGCGACAGGTTCTTTTATATAATAGAACTGACTGCTTGATTCCAGAAAAGAGAGAGAGAGAGAGAGAAAAGGAACTGATGTATTAAGAATTGTTACCAGACCCCGGGAATAATAATTCTGCACACAGATCCCATAAACAATCTTGGTGTATCAACAAATCTATTAAGGTCTTTAATATTCTTGCATGGCATTTTGATACTTAAGCTGTTAGAATGTTGAGTTTTAGTTAGGAGTGAGAGTGAGAATGTTAGAATGGTAATTTCCTAACTAGGTATTGTCCCACATTGTCAAATATCAAAAATATTATGATAAGGTCTTTAGTAGGATATTTTCCCACATTGTAAAAAATATCATGTGTATTTGGTTCTTGCAAAGAATTGTGTCTTGTATCCATCAAATGATCAAGCTATGCTATTTTCACACCACTTTTACATTATTTTTGCAGTCTTTTCCAGAAATTGCCTGGGGAAAGCAAACACGGGTTATATTAGATGTTGGATGTGGGGTTGCAAGCTTTGGTGGTTATCTTTTCGAAAGAGATGTTTTGGCCATGTCTTTGGCTCCTAAAGATGAACATGAAGCTCAGGTTCAGTTTGCTCTTGAGAGGGGTATTCCTGCTATATCTGCTGTTATGGGTACAAAGAGGCTTCCCTTTCCTAGTCGAGTCTTTGACGTTGTTCATTGTGCACGTTGTAGAGTGCCCTGGCATATTGAAGGTATTTGATTTTGCATTCTACTCATTCCTGATGCCTTTTCATTGCTCAAAGTAGTGAAGGCTTAAGTGTGAAGTTCTTTTATTCAGTAGGCAACCTTTGAGAAGAACATAGGTAGTTCTCGGTGTGTGGACTTCCAGCGCCAAAAATATTTGTATATCCTCAATCAGTTCATCTCTATTATTTCGTCTTACAACTGATGAAATTGTGTAACTTGATTTAGATTAAACTTATTTGATCCAACAAACTGTAGGGGGGAAACTTCTCCTGGAGCTCAATCGTGTACTTCGACCTGGTGGACTTTTTGTGTGGTCTGCTACTCCTGTCTACCAAAAGCTTCCCGAAGATGTTGAGATCTGGGAAGGTACTTTGCTTTAACTTATTCAGTTGACTCTTCCATAACTTGGTTAACTGGTCTTGCTGAATGACTCTCTGTTTTTGGCATTTTGACAGCCATGCAGAAGTTGACAAATGCAATGTGCTGGGAACTTGTTTCAAAAACCAAAGATAGAGTCAATGGAGTAGGGGTTGCTGTATATCGCAAGCCTACTTCCAATGAGTGCTATGAACAAAGATCAAAAGATGCTCCCCCTATTTGTCAAGGATCTGATGATCCAAATGCAGCCTGGTATTATTCTTAGAGTGATGGGAACTTCATTTTTAGTATTAATATCAATTATTTGGTTGGATACTGGATTGTAAGGCTGTCTAGAACAAATATTATTTATCGGGTACAAATGCAGGAAATTATTTTCCATCTTATCTGTGGGAATTGTTTTTGTATTGAGAATTGTAGTGGGATTTTTGACTTAATTAGTTCTCTACAGAACCTGTAAGAACTCCTTTTGATGTATAGCATACTCTTGATGTTGATAGTGATACTTATATAAAGTTTTACCTTTTCAAAATAGTTGCAGTGAGATTGCATCTATGCTTAACATGATCTAATGAATGGATGTTTTCTTCAGGAATGTGCCTTTACAAGCTTGCATGCATAAAGCTCCTGTTGCCACATCGGAACGTGGATCTCAATGGCCAGAACCATGGCCAGCCAGGTTATCGAAATCACCTTACTGGTTATTGAGTTACCAGGTTGGAGTATATGGGAAACCAGCTCCGGAAGATTTTACTGCAGATTATGAACACTGGAAACATGTGGTGACAAATTCATATCTTAATGGAATGGGGATAAATTGGTCTACTGTGCGGAATGTTATGGACATGCGTGCTATCTATGGAGGGTAAGTACCGAGTGCTACATTACTTGTTTCCTATCTATAGATCTTCTATCCATCTCTCTGCCTAATATATCTAGCAAAGAAGTTTTGGTTGAAGCTTGTTGCTGACCTAGATTTTATGATTTTAATGGACTAGCAGACAGATGGCATATGCTTTCATCAAGTGTTGAACTTTTTTTTAAAAACAATCAAACACCATATTTTTTTAAACAAACACCGTTTTCATTGCAAAAGCAGCAATTGTCAAGAGATATTATCATCTTTAATGCTGTGTTAGTTGGAATGCTCTGCACATTGGTTAGAATATTGTACCTGGTTGGTGCCATCTCAGGAATGATTACATCAGTTGTGACTATTTCTATAGCATCTTTCATCGTCTTCAATGGCTTGTGATGTTAAACTTCTGTCCCCTTGCAGATTTGCAGCTGCTTTAAGAGACTTGAATGTGTGGGTTATGAACGTTGTCTCAGTAGACGCTCCAGATACACTACCAATTATTTATGAAAGGGGTCTTTTTGGAATTTATCATGACTGGTGTGAATCCTTCAGCACTTACCCCAGATCGTATGATCTTGTCCATGCAGACCATCTCTTCTCCAAGATTAAAACAAAGTAAACATTTAACCTTTAAAATTACCGACTTAAATCAGCACCATTCATTTTCTGTTTCTCTATGTTGTGATCTGATAGTGCTTTGGTTCTTAAAACTCGTAGGTGTGGTTTACCGGCAATAGTTGCTGAAGTTGACCGCATTTTGAGACCAGGAGGGAAGCTCATTGTGCGTGACAAAGAGGAGACTATAACCGAGTTAGAAAGTATGCTCAAGTCTATGCAATATGAAATCAATATGACCTATTCCAAGGACAAGGAGGGATTGTTGTATTGCCAGAAAACAATGTGGCGACCAAAGGACGTCGAGACACTAACTTATGCCATTGCTTAGCTGCCTTGCATGTGAAGGATGCTGGTTGTGTTCCCGTTCGAAGAGGCTTTCATGCCACGGTGACTAGATAGTTTTCTGATTAAATTCCTGGGTAACTTATTCTTGCCAGGCTATCGCGTACCATTTACTTAGCAAATTAGTAGTATCATCATTATATATTTGTGGATAGTAAATGCCTTGAGGTTTTGTATTTTGTAATATGGAGGAGGTGAACATTCTTGCAAGTGTAAATGCCATGGTTTAGAACGATGGTAAATCTCAAAAGCACCACAATCAAATTCGTTTTCAGATTGAATTGGGCAACAATACTCCCTATACTTTGTTCGTTATTTGGCTTCAAAATTGCACTTTCTAGTGTGTACTCTTCCAAATAATTACAAAACATAGCAATACTGTGCATTTTACAGCACATATACATTGATACACAACCACATATACATTTGATATACAGTTTTTGAACTTCATTACCTGAGGTTGAGTTTATAACCGTTAGAGACTTGGCATTACAGCACCAACTTTCTACAGAGACATTATCTTATAGACGTATCCATTTTTATGAAGATTACACTTTAATTACCCATCAAGTGGATGGTATAAATGACTTATACTTCAAAACAAGCATCAAAATGGATTAGTTAATGTCTCAGGAAGAGGAACAGCAATGAAGGAATGGACTTTGCTAGTGTTTACAATAACAGGATATTATATGTACAAATCATCTTGCCTGACATCCCAAAAAGAACCTAGCTATTTTGAATGCATTATTCATTCATGAATTTCAAAAATATCAAGGTGAGAGGGTAGCAGATAGATGTAGCGGGAGCTGGGAGAAGAGACCTGAAGAGGACGACATATATAGATATATTTCAAAGATGGATCGACAACAATTGGACTACCATCTTCAAGGTAAGATTTAGTATCCTACATCCATTCTCAACATGTCCTACACTGCTTAATTTGGATATATGTGTGTGTGTGGTTGTGAATTTGGCTCTTCTGTTCAAGTACTCTGCTAGTGACTGGGTCCTATTTTATCTCAGAAATGTACATACTAGGGGATGTATTATCTTTTTCCATGATAAAAGAGAGAGCTTAATTTATGGGGAAATGAGTATGATTATCTTAAATTCACAATGAAAGAAGGATAAACTTTAAGACAGCATTATAGTGTTGAATAATATATCATCTGATGGGATGTATGGCCCTTATTTCATGTGGAGATCTTTGGTATACATACAGTTTTATTTCCATATATAGCTTCTTGAACTACATTAAGTGTAGTTAGCAGAGTGTTATGAGCGATAACTTAATCAATCTGAATGCTTTTGAAGGTCACTTTCAAGTCTTGAGCAATATGTGTACATGTTCTGGTCTTAATTAGCAATGCCACAAACTTAGTGTGTTCTAGTTTTTGCTTCTATAAGCTGAAAACATGCACATCATTGATTTTGAAGTTTAAGATCTTATCAGGGAAAAAACAAACAAGCAAGTTGGTATCATAGCATGGACTTCATCAATGGTCTGTTTAACATTTTTCATATAGAAGCTTTGGCTTTAATCTTCTTGTAGAGTGTTAAGGCCATCTTCAAGGGAATTCATCAGGCATCTAAAATTTACAAATTAAGCAGAAGTGATCATAGTCTAGTAGACTTCAAGAGACTATTATTCAGCCTGATATCTTGAATGTAAAGCAGTGCTATGAGCTCAAACTACCAGCAACTTAAAGCACTTAACCTTGGTGATATTAACTGCAACATAATTACAAAAGTAATGACCTTATAATTTGCAATGGGCTGTCAAATATATAAGAAATAGGAGGTACTTTCCTCATATTAGCCGCAAAACGTTGCACCAAGCAGGGGACTTTGGCTTTGTTTCTAGTATTAATGTGCTTGCTGAATCTCAACCTTCTCTTTTGTTTGATTGGTTATAAACTTTTTCTTTTGTGTGTTTTACTTGCTAAAACTCCTAAGATGACTTGTTACAGACAAATTTAGTAGTTGCTGATATGCTTTTTTGCATATACTATTCCAATTTAAGGGCAGTATTTTCTGTATGGTGTGAGACAATATTCTCTAATTTTCAAGAGGAGGATACAATGCAATATCTTCATTCAATCATTGTCTATCTTACATAATCAGGAGGAAAATGAATTTGAAGCCAAAGTATTACGCGTCGGGAAGGCAATCACTGTTGTCATTGTTGAGTTGAGGAAGAAAGGGATAATATGGTTGAGACTGATACTCTTTTCTTGAGGCGTGAATTTCTATAGCAGTATAGGTTCCACAGTATTCAGATACTTAAAAATCACCTTCCAATGAGACTTCGAACGATCCAAAATTAAAATCAGCACAAAGGCTAACATTTAGAAGGAAAATGAAGCAGATTTAGAAGTAAATTGTTCTAAGCTTGGACAAATAAAGGTAAAAAACAGCCATCAATAAGGCAAGGGAAGGGAATCAGGGATCAAGTTCAACACCTAAGCCTTGTAGCAGTAAATGTCATATAATTGGACCTTCATAGCAAAAAGAAATTAGAAACATCGCGTTTGTTGGTCATACGTTTTCTTCACTCTGTACGAGTCCAAGTGCTTCTCCTAAATTCAAAGTGTTTCTTATGGTCCTCCTTCCAACGCCTCCGCCGGTGCCTTTCCTCATCATTGCAGAAAATTCCCCATAGTCTATCTGTCCATCCTGCAATTTGTAATCTCTTTTAGTGGGGAAAACACAGGAACAGACACTAAGAATTAACAGAAGACGGAAGGACAAGTTGCACACAAATTGAGTTGGAAATTGAGAAATGAACTGAACTCATCTAATCATTGAAATTTGAACATCTAAGTTAACCAGGTAAGCTGATAGGAATTCAAACAAAAAATTAAACCTTTAACAAGAGAGAGAGAGAGAACTACAGCCTATCTAGCTGAACATAAAAACCAACGCAAAGACCATTCCCTGGACTGGTACATGGCAGATTCTTATGTTACTAAATACAGTGTAAATCAGTAAACTCATCTTCAGCATTGGTACAGGCAGCACAAAATGAGACTAGGCATGGGAAGGTGTTTGTAATAGTACAGATTCTTCTCCTTCCTTTTTGCAATGGGAGAGTGTTTGTAATAGTCCTAGGCATCACTTACTTTGACCATTGACAACCTTTTTCAGCATTTATTGCGATGAGGCAAATCGACGCTTTTATAAACACTCTTGGATGTTGGACACTATATAACTAAACACCCATCCGAGTGGATCTGGGGTTCCCCAGCAGACTTTTGATGTGTTTTTATGGGTGTGCAAATAAGCCTGCAAAAGGTTGACTTTTATATCATGTGAAAGGTTGAGAGCATCCGACCCTCAAGACAATCGATAAAGCCGTCAAAATCTTCATAAACCCCATTGGATGTCTTTTAATAAATTGGCAGACATTATGTAACTTAATCAACCCTTACTCCTTATTTATGTGCATGATATAAAAAACATGAGAGAATAGAACTTACATTATCTTGATCAATATCTTTAATTATTTCATCAAGATTGAGCTCGCTTAGACCAAATTCTTTGCAGGCTTGCTGAAGTTCCTCGATAGTTATGTAGCCACTACCATCTTTGTCAAAGAAAGAGAAGGCTGATAATAGATTCTCTTCTCTTTCCAATTTGTTCAAATGAACAGTAGCAGCAATAAACTCCCCATAGTCTATTGTTCCACTGTTGTCAATGTCTGCCTGTTAAATAAAACATGGTTGGATCTATGTGGTCAAATGAGCGGGAAGTTATAACACACATAAGCACAAGTGAGTGGAAGAAAGACAAGGTGGGCATATCACACAAAAACACAATGAGGATAATTCTTACCGCATCCATAAGATCCTTGATCTCAGACTCCATTAGTTCCGAACCTACTCGCCTCAAACCCTCTTTTAGTTCCTCAAAGGTTATTGTTCCACTATTGTCCGTGTCTAACATTTTGAATAGCTGCTTGAGTCCACCAATTTCCTCTTCTGATAGCCTCTCGGCAATCACCTACAAGTAACAAGAGAATGAGTAAAACAAGAATCAAATGTATAACTCAATAATACATTGAACATTGAATTAGAATGATAGTGATTGGACTTCTCAAAATAAATATCAGTTAAATAGCAAAGAGAAACACCCCAATCATAATTATAATTTCCATCCAGAAAGAAAAATCTGTAGGCCCATTCAACAACAATGTCAGCAAAAATTAGGACAGCTCATTGAGTTCAAATTATCTTTGGTTATTGTGTAAAGGATTTTCACTTCAAATGTCATCGGCAACACATTAGCTGAAAGTGAGATAAGATACTTTCAGCAGGATTTAAGTTTCTACACATATTCCCTTTCTTAAGAAAAAGTTGATATTTGCCAAGACTCCGAGTATAAATCGCCACAAGCAGGACATAGAACCCAGCAAAAAGAATACAACTAAATGGTGTGATTGCAGCATCTGTTAAAAACTCAGTCATTTCTGGTAAAACTGCAAGATGATAAACTATTTGCTCCTTTCCCATTTTAGCTTTTCTCATTCCTTTCTCCCCTTTGGTAAATTAGGACCAAATTGACATACATTTTGTGATTCTGCAAGAATATATATAAGATACAGACTAACAGAGTACATGTTCTCTCACGGAAGTATGGTTCAACAAATAAGAAAATTAGAATAACGGGAAAGGCATTATCAGAGAGAAAAAGGAGAAGAAGATTGAATAAGCACAAAAACCAACTATGTACACTAAGGGAAGGGACCACTATAGTGGCAATTAATTTATGATCTCGCATTATCTATATTCTGGAAAGACAGAACTTGATAAAAACAATGTAGGAACCCAAGATGAACCTAGAGATTTGTATGTCCGTACTGTGAGGTATAGATAATCCTACTATCACTGGTTTGTCTTAAAGGACATTATTTAGTAATGGAATAAGATGAACTCAACTAGAGTGGGATGTATATAATCCCTTTGGGGACATCCGACAAAAGTGGAACGATATAGAGAGTGGAATGTATATAAGTCCTTTGGGGACATCCGATAAAAGTGGAACAATTCAGAGAGTGAAATATGTATAAAGGATTCAAATAAAGAACCCAACTAGTGTATCATTGTGGCATGGTAGTAGTTATTGTTCATTTACTTACATTCTTTAATCAGAAATGACGATAACCATGGATATAGATGTTACATGAATATGATCTGCATTAACAGCTTCTAGGATGTGGCATACTTCTTCCATACTCCCCATCCCCCAGATAATTTTCAATTCTACCCATATTTCAACACTTCTATACTACTTTTCTGCATTTTCCTTTTTCTTTTAAAACTGCATCTAGATCCAATTTCAGTTTCTTTACAACTGAAGTTCTTGGAACACTATAAAAATGTGTGGCAAAAGTTGTTCCAGGCAAGGAGAGTACAGACACATGTAAGCGGATAACAAAATTTTCAAGAACTTACACGCAAAGCCATTTTCTTTAGTTTGTTCATTGCTGAGAATTGCTTGAGGCGCGAAAGAACTGCAGAATCAAGAGGTTTATCAGGGGTCATTGAGTCATCCACGATCCACGGATGGCCTGAGTCACAGGAAACAAAAAATGTAAGCTCATTGTAAAAGCCCTTTGTTTCAACATGTTCGTGGACATGTTTTTGAAATATGTAACTTCTTGAAGAATGACGGTAAGAGGGTAACTGCATTTTCCAGAGCCAAATAAGTCTCAATTTTCACAACTGGAAGGACTTACACAAAACTTCATGGGCAGTTAACCTCCTCTTTGGATTCCTATCAAGAATTTTGCGTATCAAATCCTTTGCACTATCTGAAATTCCAGGCCAAGGTTCAGATTCTAAATCTAGTTTGCCTCGCAGTATCTGACGAAATATTCCCATATCAGTTTCTGGAATCAGGAAAACAATAAGAATTATAAGATCATATGAGTATGAAAGACGAACTTTATAACAGACTTTATTTCCTCCTCAACACCCATAGAAATATGAACCTGGCAATGACAATACCTGCCCAAAAAGGTGGAACACCACTAAGTAATATGTACAAGATAACTCCTGCACTCCATACATCTGATTCAGGTCCATAATGCTTGCATAAAACCTCTGGGGCAACATAATAAGGACTTCCAACAACATCAGAAAATGTTTCACCTGATAACAGTAAAAACATCAAGGAACAGAACTGTTTACCTTTACCAGTACAGGTCAAGTACTCCTAAATTAAGTAGAACAAAAAATCAGCAATTCTCAGTAGGACAAATGTAATGACCAACCGTCCAGAAAAATATATGATGCAATGAAAAATGTCAGGAAGGTTGCTGGGTTTCACATTTGAAAACATCATATCAGTAAGTGAAAGCAAAAGCTCAGTGTTAGAGACTGAAATAAAACAGAACCTCACCAGAAACATATAGCAGTAGAAATTAACGAAGTTAAGTTTTCATTCAGCAAGACCAAGTTGAATGGAGCAATCACATTCAAAAGGAAAATGAAACGAGACAATTTGAAGAGATACTCATACCAAGATTAGAAGGACCAGTAAACAAATTGAAGTAACAAATGTCATCATCAGATTAAAGACACGGTTATCATTTTCATGTTCGAGAACACTCTCTAAATAGATTGTTTGGCATTCACAAACTTGGTAAGCTATGTACTATTCAGTCGGAACACTAGTAATAAAGCAGTAAAAAAAGGACACTTATACAAACAATTTTGCTTCGGTAAAGTACTTCCTAGAACTGTACATACACAACTACTGTTATAATGCAATTATGCAAATCCTGCAGATCCAAAAGTTGAGGAGAAGAAACAAAAAGTGGGAATGTCCATTTAAAACAAATTAAGACCTGACCAACTTCTGAATACCTATTCTTCCGTCATTTCATTCCATATAATTCAAATCATTAACAAAGAAAGACTCAAGCTTGTTCTTAAAAAAAGATAATATTAGTAATAAGCTAAAACCTTAGTGGTCAAATTAGAGAAGCATCTCAGCTATCATAAGAATTAGAGAAGTAGGTAATCCCCTTAGTAACTGTCCCTAATAAAAGAAGTATTTTTCCATCATGAGCATTACAAGAATCACAGTTTCTCAGTCTAGCTGCAAATTTAAAGGCATCATGAATCACCATTTACATGATAGCTAATTTGTTTGTGAAAATCATGAATTCCTATGATCAAGGATTATGCTAACAATCAAGCAGTTAAAAGAAAAGACATGCTTTCCACTCCTCAACCTAGAGAACAATATCAAGAAAATAAATATCAGAAAAAAGATGATCAAACCAAAATCCCTTATTTGATGAAAAAAGGGGAATGTACCTGGCTTATAGAAAACAGAAAGGCCAAAATCAGTGGCCTTGAGAGCAGCATCCTCTTGAGAACTAAGAAACAAGAAATTCTCAGGCTTTAGATCTCTATGCATAACCCCTAATGAATGGCAAGTTTCCACCACCCCAACAATTGTTTTGATCAATTTAGCAGCTTCTTTTTCACTATATTGCCCCTTTTCAACAATCCTATCAAAAAGCTCCCCACCAGCACAAAGCTCCATAACTATATGTACATATAAAGCATTTTCATAAGTACCCTTTATTCTAACAACATTTGGATGCTCAGATAGATGGTGCATTATCTGAATCTCCCTCCAAACATCCTCATAATCTTCCTTACAGATGAGCTTCTTCTTTGGTATAGTCTTGCAAGCATAAAGATTAGAAGTTGATATTTCAGTACAAAGATAGGTAGTTCCAAACTGACCTTGACCCAATATTTTGCCTAGAGTGTAAAGACTCTCAAGACTTTGAGTTTTGTAAGGAAGAACCCAAAAATGCTTAGATGGGGTTGATAAAGATGATGTTTTTGTCTTGGCAAGGTCTGAGGAATCCATAGATGTGGTCCTCTGAACTGAATCTTGATTCTCAGAGCTTAAAAATGAAAACTTTACTAATTATAGAGACCTTTTTTTTTCCTCTTTGGCAAGATTTTGCCTCTCTAGATTCCCTCTCCCTTTCTGTGTGAACTTCTGACACTTTGGTCAGAAATATGCTTTGGTGACTCAGATGCCCAAGTCTACTCTCATTTCTCTTTTTGATGACTTTAATATCCCTCATAAAATTTAAAATGTCGAACAGATACATTGCATATTTATGTAAAAAAAAAATCGTCTCTTTGGTATGTATTTCGCAAATACACGAAATATTAGCTTATTTGACGAATATATCAATGCATATTTGAAATTCGGTATATATGCATTTTTTATTGAACAACTTTCGCATATAACAAACATAAAAATTGTTCAATTTTGTATAAATTCATTTATACATTGTAATTTGTATAATAAGATTTGTATTTGTGTAATTATAAGTGTATAGGACGAAAATGTATGTATTTGTATTTGTATATACATTTTTCTCTCGTTTTATACAAACACAAACGTATTTTATACATTTTATACCAAAATGTATAAATGACTTGTAATTGTATACCGAAAATGACTAATTGTACACCGAATCGGATGACAAAAAAAGGGGATGTTTGCTGCAAATTACAATTAAAATAAATTATGGCTATATTTAATTTGAATTAATAGTTTGTTATTTTATACAATTTTCCCTTTTTTATATTAGATATATGTGTTTAAATATGCTTTATATAATTGATACTTAATACATTGAATTAGTATTATTCGTACTAGATAAAATTGATTGTGAATACGTCAAATAGATATTAAATACATTGAGTGAAATTGATATTATATAAAAACATAGTACTAGTTAGAAATTGTGAAATTGTGAAATACAGATACATTGTGAAAATTTTAATACAAAAAATCATTGTTAATACTGTCAATTAGAAATCACATATGAAGTGAATCACGAATATAATTACTTGAAATTGATTTTTTGCCGTGATGAATAGTTGATAAAAGAGAATTTAGATTTTTTGTGTTGTTTTTTTTAGCTTTCGAATATGTAAAATTTTTAAATATTGTTATAGGAGTGATTTTCTCAACTAAAAATAGACCACTTTTAAGACGCACGTATCTTAAATACACCAATTAGCAGGGTTGTTCAAAACTTAGCCATAACCAACAAGTCTATCACAAAAAATTGGCTCGACTTATTAGAATTAGGTTAACGGATAAAAAAATCATAGTTAACAATTTATCAGTGTGAAAACTAATTACTCAATTATATGCTAAATTGTTAACCTATTAAAAATGATAATAATTACATTTTTACCATCAATATATTTGTAAAATAAATGTTTGTGCGTGCACCCTCAAAATTTAGACTTTCATGTATTTTTCATTATGATTTACAATCATAGAATTATTTGCTTAAGTAAAGTAAAAAAAAATTGTTTTGCTTGATGTGAAATCAACATATTGGTGAATGAAAATAAAAGAAGGAAGCATAAAATGATTGAATCAATACATCTCGATAATTACTAATCTGATATCAAATCAACTGATAGCTTATTGATCGACTTATAGGCTAATATATTAAAAAATCAATATCTAAAAGGTTAAATTATTAAATATAATTATCTCTCCGATCCGTTATCAATCAAATCATATATATTTAAAATTAACCTCAAACAATTTATATACCTATTGCCATAATCATTTCATTGATTAATTAGCACTTATAATTGCTTGGTTTATGAAATTTGCTCTTTAATGTTACCCTTCATATTTGAGCCAAAGTAGAGTGCAAATGTTCTAGACCTTTCTAGACTTTACAAGATGTGTACTCATTCTTTCTTCCACATGAAATGTATTGCATCCGACATATAAATTAAAAATGGTCGATGCAAATACTAGTAATCTCCACTTTCTTTTTTGGTCTTCAATCGTTCCTTCCTTCCGTTTCTAAAAAAAAAACAAAAAAAACCCTACCTTTAATCTTGAAAACAAACGGATACGGCCATTCATAGCTTAGAACTCTCCATTTGCAAGCCTCTGGAGTTGCTATCATCGCTGGACTAATTCACAGCTTTTGGTACACTATCCCAACATTCCCCTTTTTCTTATTGCTATCATCTATTTACTTTTATGGTGTTGTATGTCACTGTTAGAAATAAGTGCCTTTTAAGTCTTAAAGATCAAACCTTTTTTTAGTAGAACTGAATAGGTACAGACAATTCATTTAACTGATTTGGGATTGAGCTTGTAGTTGATTGATTTACTTTTATGGTGCTGTATGTCAGTGTTAGTATCATTTAATCAAGAATTTGCCTTAAAAGTGTTAGAGATCAAACTTTTTTTAGTATAACTAAATAGGTACAGATAATTGAGGCTGTAGTTGATTGATTTACTTTTATTGTGTTGTATGCCAGTGTCAGAATAATTTAATCAAGAATTTGCCTTAAAAGTTTTGAAGGTTGAACCTTTTTTTAGTAGAAATGAATAGATACAGACAATTCATATAATTGATTTGGGATTGAGGTTGTAATTGGTTGATTTACTTTTATGATGTTTCTTTGAAGTAGATACCTGAATACTAAGTATAGCTCCTAACTATCAATCTTCCGGGGCGTACGAAGATTCTTTCACGACCTGGGCTATCAATTTACCTACTAAATATCACCCATCTCTACCCAACATCCCAGCATCACAATTCCATTTTTGTCTAAATTGCAGAGTAAATGAGCTTCTAAATGTAGTATTTCATTAGTTACTTTTTCAGGGCTTGACTTGTCACATGAATATGAATTTCATATTTCCGTATGTGAAAAGAAGTATAAATATCTTTATAAATTGCCGCCTTTTTCAGTAAAGCGAGTCGTTCAAGTAAGCCCGAAAAAACATTAAAAAGTCAAGCCTTTTACTTCATTGATCAAGCTAAAGCCTACTTTTCTTTCAAGTCAGCCTTTAGAGAAAACTACTTCTTTCGGGTTACAGGTCGATCACTCTCAGTTGGTCTTATGAAAGATTCTCACACACAATTCAGTCTGTTTGCTGAGACCCTGAAGGATAAAGACAAAAGACTAGATTTCACTCTTTCTAGATCGCATTTATAGTTAGAGTTCCATACCCTGGCAATCCACTTGCCAATGGATCCGAGTTTGAATTGGGGAACAAACGATCTAAGTAAGGAGGTAGTTCCAGGATGGTAGCGGTAAAAAAAGAATCTTATCTAAATCACTTCGTGTCAGCCCTAATGTAACTGAACGAAGTGGAAACCCCGCTATAATGCGAGCAAAACCTTCTGTGTATAAGAAGAAAAGCTTAATCGAGTGAGGTAGGATGTAGATCAAGCGCGATTAGCTCATGAGTGATTATTTCGCTTTGGAATGAAAAAAGCATGTCAAACAAGGTTGTCACTCAGCTCTCAGGCTATCTGGAAATAGCTTCCCACTGCTTAACTTTCAATTTGCTTCTGACCATCAAATGACTTGTGTTATTTTGGCACAAATCTTTTTGGTTCTTAAAAAAAATAGCGAGGGCAGAGCGTTATTTTTTCCTGCCGCCAAAGAGTTTAACAATGGTTTTTCGTGTTGTCAAAGATTTGAATAATGAAAATTGATTGCGAGTGCCCGATCGAATTGATCACCTCATGTGGTTATGGTATTTGGATATGTTGGAAATTTTGTGGGTTTTAGCTGATTAAGCTTCGTCATTATCTGGTATAGAGGGAATGTTTCACTTGGTAGTTTAGCTTGCATAGATTATAAAGGTGGTATATCTTGAATGAGTTTAATTATTATTCCTATAAAGAATCTTTATTTTGGTAGAAATCTTTTGGGTGACTGATCTTTACCCCATCAATGTTTACAAGCTAAACTCATTTTTAAATTGACTAAAACGGTTCAAGGTGGAGACTAACCTCTGAGCTGCCTTTGAGATTTCTTGTCTTGCATGTTGGTGCTATATAAAATGTTAGCTGGTATATTTTTGTTTCCTGCTTACAGTTTTAGTCTATTTTTGTGAAAGAGATTTCTTCGGGAATGGACGTTCTACTCTGACAATTTTCTAATAAAAAACTTCTCATGGAGCTAGGATAGTGTGGTACAAGTTATGGATGTTTGTGCTAGAGCTAGGTTTATACCTGAATTTTGAACAAGGGAATGTGGATTTTGAAGAAGTGGTGTATAACGTGGGTGTAAACCTTGGAGATCAGGACGAATAAAGCTATTGCTTCCAAGGTGCATAAGCTGGCATAGTTACCCGGTACTTGTGTTGGTGGGAACTAGCAAGTACCTGGTGGAATTATCGAGACACACGCAAATTGACCCGGATGTGGTCAGTTTACTAGCCAACTTTTTTCCTTGAAGTCCGTCTTGAAGGGCTTGACTTTCTTCAGAAGTTTTACTCGGTAGGCAGAAGAGTTTGCATGGTTTTTGCAATTTCCTGGAATCCAGCTTGTCAACACAAAGTTGTATGCCGATTCAGGAGTTCCCTTTTTATTTCTTTGTGTGTTATTTGCATGTTTTTGGTTTTATACTTCTGTGTCTTAGTTCGACATACTTTGATGTTTTTGGAGTTGAAAACTGAACAAGGATAAATATTACTACTAACGACTGTAAATTGAACTGTATTTGTATACTAACTTGTAGCTTTTGTTTGTAATCTGATTATGGACACAAGAAACAGGAGGCATTATGTCAACCTTTGGGGATTTTTAGTGTTATGTAGTTGGTGATCCAACTGGTTACCCTTCATGATTCATTTTGCTTTCTGATTGCTTAGTGTCATAGGTCTGAGATTGCTTGCCGATTTTCCTTTCTGGCATTCTTTGATTTAAGTTCTGTAAGTAAGTTTGGGCCATCAAGCAGTATCAGATAATACTCTTTTTGGGGGCTGTTTTGCAAGAATATATGAGATTTGCTACCCTTCGGGGTGGCCCAGTGGTTTGGGCTTGGGACTTCCATGTTGGAGGTCTCAAGTTCGAAACCCCTTGCTAGGGAAAGCAAGGGGTTTGCCTTTTGGGTCGAGCTCGTCGCACCGGGCTTGCCTGCGGGTTACCTCTCCTATGTGGTTTGCGAGCTATTGCCTAGGAGTGGGGGTTTTACCTTGTGCGCACCCAAAGGGTAGCGACTGCGGGTTTCCCTTGTCATAAAAAATATATATATATGAGATTTGCTCTTTTCATTGTGCATTTGCAAAAATGATTTCAAGGTTGGGCAGGTATTACTTTGCTCAGTGTTTTTGTGTTGAACACAAAGTAAGCAACTTCAAACTACTTTGTAATCTTTACCTAAAACTACAATCTAGGCTGTTCTGTGGCGAAGACAAACTTCTTATCGTGTTTGAGTGTGAATCAATTTGAAACGTTAGATGCTATGGAAATCTATTTTCTAACTGTGGTTCCTTTCTTCTTCCTCAGGAAAAGCACAAGAGAAAAAAGTAATTAACAATGTTTGGAGTAGTGTTCCCAAATCGAAGCTTCCCTATGGATATCTCCACCTTTGCTCAAATAGACCCCACCCATTGGGTCCTTGACATGAACACCTTTGTTGGTGAGTTCCATAACCAAAACCCAAAGATAATTTAAACATTCTTCACTGATCAGAAAAGGCTGTTTGTACTTTTCCACTTGACAGTTGCATTACATGTGCAGGGGAAGCATATGATTCGATTCGAGAAGTCTGCATATTCCTCCTCAACAACTTCACGCTGCCACCAGACAAGGCCCTCGCTGTGTATATCCAATCCCCTGGCTCACCTTTCCTCTTTTGTGGTGCAGTCACACTGACTCGACCCTCTGCTGTGCTGTCGCTTCCTTGGCCAGAGCCCGGTGGGCAACTGCAGCTCACTGCTGATGCAACTCCAATCTCTGCCAAGATAGGTGTTTCAGTTGAGGATCTTGCAACACTTCCCTCCCTTGATGTGGCTGCAGGGCAGAAAATTGAGAGGTTGGCACTGAAAGTTGGCGAGAATTTATTCAATTTTATGCAGTCATTTTGTGGAGTGGATGGCAGTAAGCTGGTGGTGCCTATGGATATATTGGATCGCTGGTTCAAGAAATTCCAGGAACGTGCAAAGCGAGATCCAGAATATTTGAAGGGCTTCGCTTTGTAGTTGGGATGGCTGGGAAGGACATCTGCATGTATGAAGTTTCCTCTGTTTTCTCTTTGGTGGATTGTGAGGAGAATATAATGAGTTAATTGTTGTAGGACTGTGGTATGCCATTGTTCAGTATTTGGTTAAAACTTTGGGCGACAACCGTTGTCTAATGTTTGATTATTAGAAATGAATTACAATCTTATCATTTCAGTTCCGTTAGAAGGGTGTAAATCAGCTTCTTGTCTTTGTTGTGCTAATTATGTTCAGAGCTTTGAGTTCAAAAGTAAAGAAAAGGAATATCCAGTTAGGAAAACCTCATTTCTGGTGAAGTGTTAAAGTGTAATGTCTTCTTAGAAAGAAGTATGCAGATATCCTTCCATTAGGCTTTCAGATAGAAGCATTTGACCCTGCAATCTCAATACAAGGAAGGAATGCTAGTAATATATTTGAAAAGTTTGTTGATGGTAGGAAATGGCCAGGTGCTGTTATTAGTTGTACAGAACATCAAAATCAGAGACTCTACTGAAAATGAGAAATGGTAAACTTAAGCATCATCATGTGTGATATGAAACTCTCCACTTGCATGAACTTGCTTAACTTGTTTTTCATACTCGTCTTCTTCATCCTCTTCCTCGTCTTCTTCTTTGGTCTCTCCGTCTTCTTCCTCTTCTTCAGTTCCCCAGCCAAAGTGCGGAACTGACCTTGATGGAGGTGGTGGATTTCTTGCCTCTGATACAATTTTCATGATCTCCTCAATGCTCTGAAGGGAGAATGTTGGATTGTCTCTTTTGTAATAAACTGCTTGAGCTGATTCTGTAAGTTCTTTTGGCAAGCTCTTCAAAAACCATGGATGATTCTTGATCTCTTTTAGTGTGATTCTCTGCCCAACATATATCATACATTAGTAACACAGCAGCATATGTAGAAATTTTAGTAAGCAGTGTCAACATTTATTTAAGGCATAATACATGAATTTCCCTTTTAACTTGACCTCAGCTGAGCTAGGAGGGTTCAAAATCTGAAGAAGTGACGTACTAGTTGAAGAGGGTTCGACATTTGCTATATATACATAAAAAAATAATTTTAATCATGTATAAATAGTAATATTTTCCGTCGAAGAGGGTTTGGATGAATTCCCTAAGAATATGCTTGCTGGCTCTGCCCTTACTTATTCAACTTTATACAAGTTCAAATGTCTACTTGAAGAGTAATAATGTCCGTTGAGGTCAAATTAAAAGGGATGTTTACATGTTATGTCATTTAGCATAAATTGTAAGATTATTTATTGCATGAATCATATAATACCCTGGCAGGACTGGCAACAAAAATGCGAGAAAGAAGGTGTTTGCAATCATGAGATATGTGGACGTAGTCTGGGATTTTGTATTGAACACCCATTATTCTCTGCAAAAACGAAAAGCACCCTATGTTAATAGACTAATTATAAAGTGCAACAATTTATATTAAAGAGAGAATATTAACTGAAATAGTTTTTCTGAAATTCTTGGGATCATCTACATCTTCAAAGGGATATCCTCCCACCAACATGACATATAAAGTTACTCCACATGACCATACATCTGCAGACTAATAAAAAAAGGAAAACATCTTTTTAATATCATATAAAATAAAATAAAAAGACAACTAGTAAAATAATAAGATAGCAAACTTTTAGATATATATATACAGGTAGAGTAGGTATACTTAACCAATAAAATGACATGTTTAATCAACTAGGGAAATTATAATTAACTTCAAGGATAAGGTCAAATAATATATGTTATCTTGATTATTTTATAAGTCACCATCACATGATATAATGCAAACTTCACATGCTTGTTTCTTTTTACAACCTTCAATGTATAGTATTTCACTTAATTAGATTTTAACCAACAAAAAATAGGAGTATATATGTTACCTTGCCATCATATTCACGGCGCGATAGAACCTCTGGTGCAATATAGGCTGGTGTTCCAACAGTCGATTTGGGACGTGAATGCAACACAGATGACTGTAATGTGATCATGACTAAATCAGTAGGGTATACATATGAAATTAATTTTATAGTATATGTAATTAGTACCTTGGAGTAACCAAAGTCACAAATTTTAAGACGAGGTGCTGGACTTCCATCTAAGAGTGTGTTTTCCAATTTCAGATCTCTGTGGCAGATTTGCTGTACATTGATTATCAGTGACCGATGGATCGATGCAATATAATAGAAATGAAATGAAAGAAGTACCATGTTGTGGCAGTAATGGACTCCAGATATCAACTGTTGAAAAAAGTATCGAGCTTCAGGTTCACTGAATCTCCCTGCTTGACAGATGCGATCAAAGAGTTCACCACCAGCTGCATACTCCATTACTATTCCCAAATGTGTTGATGTTAATAACACCTCTTTGAAACGAATAATGTTTGGATGTCTCAATGATCTGTGATTTATGATTTCTCTCGCCACATTCTCATCAATCTACAACGAATTAAACTAGTATTAGTATTATTTATATGACAGAAAGACAGAGCAGAGCAGGGTACCTTGCGGCCTCGCTCAATGTATTTCATGGCAACAAGCTGTTTAGTTTCTTTGTGCCTCATGAGCCTGGCCACACCAAAATTACCAGATCCCAATTCCTTCACAACTTCGTAATTCTGCATCTTCGCTAGCTAATTCGATATAGCTGCAGCTTCTACTATAATATATATATATATATATATACTATGGATTTGTTGTATATAGATTGGTAAATGATTGATCAAGTGATGTATTTATAGGTGGCTAGTGGGATTGATGACGACACATGAAGTGATTAAAACTGGCAGCTGGCAACTGGCAACTATATATAATAGGAATATATACAGTTCATCAAGCCTGCCCTTGATTAACATTTAACATGTACACTACTGAAGAGCACGTGGGGGTGGGGGAGGAGTAAAGAGTAATGGTATGGGATTCCACACTCCAACTCCCACTCATCACCACTTCCATATATACTAGTATATTTTAAACAAATTAATCAATCAATCAGCTAGTGGGATGAAAACATTAAACTGTAGTAAGATATTTGATTGAGAATAAGTTACAATTACTATCTAATACCTCCAGGCTCCAATCAAACATAAGATAAAATAAGTTCATTAGCTAGTGTATACATGATGATGACAATTAAAGTTGAAGAGACGTAATTGATTTGCTTTGGATCTACAAAAATGCCGCTCTCCAAGGAAGTGCAGATGTGGGTTGTCACAATTTGACTTTTAGTTTTACACCATAATTATCTTTTCTGCTAAGCAATTTATATGTTATTATTATTATTGGTCAATCGGTCGCTTGAATATAGCATACTATTGTCTATAGCTATGAATTATTTGAATGTTACTTACTCCATCACAACCTTAGTCTGTGATTAGCTAGCTAGCTTATTTCTGAAAGATGCTTAATTTTCTGACTTATGTCTGTGGCAAAGTTAGGACTCAGGAGACAGAGATGCCGCCTCTGCCTCTGCCTCTATCTATCTTCTTTTTATGCTTCTGCTTCAAGTCTTAAACAAAAGCCTGCCTTTTTGTATTATGTATGTATGCTTCTACTCCTACTCTTGTTCTTTTTTATTTTGAATAATAAATAAAACTTGATCACTTCCATATCCCTATTATTCTATATACATTATTAATTTGTTCAAACTACATTGTAAGTCCTGTGATATACAACATCAAGACACATCATACAATAATAAAATGTACTAGTAATAACACTAACACAAAAGAAATCTCAAGTGTATCATTATTGGACTTTGTTCTGCAATATCAGTCCAAGGTAAAGTGGAAAACTTAGACGCGGAGGGATAAATTTCAGTCGTTAATTCCATTACAAACAAACACAGGTGCCTGCAAACTAATTAAGGAAAAGATATCATGACAGTGCAATTGCTTCATGACTAAGCACAAGAATGTTGTACATAATGCAATAACACTTGGGTTGTTTCCCTTCTCTAATCACTCATGGAATGATGTTGCAGCCAAAATACTTCTCACCAGGCCGGAGAATGGCAAACCAGTAATCTGGTATGTGATAATTTTATTCAAAATCGTTAAATCCAACTCATGTAATTGACAACATGCAGCTTGAAAGCCACTTTTGAAAGAAGGGAATCTAGCGGTCACCACGCCTAAGACGACAACTTTTGAGCACTTGTATGGAGGACCCGTGACTTGGACCAAATGAAGTGAATCAAGGAAGAGAATGGAGAAATATTGGTAGAAGAGGCGCTCTAGACGGAGATGGCACACGTATTTCCATAAGCTCTTGAATGAAGAAGGAGACATGAATATCGTGTTGGGGAGTTAGAGTATTCCGAGGGTCGTAAAGATTTCAATATTATAGATTCATAAAGGCTCCAGAGGTTAAGGAGGCTATTCTTAAAATAAGGAGAGGAAGAGTGATCGGGCAGACGTGATTTTGGTGTATTTTTGTAAGAATGCAAGCGAGGTAGGTATAGGTGGTGATTGAGTTGTTTAATGTCATTTTAGGATGACTAAAATGTTAGAAGAATGAAGATGGAGTACAATTGCATGTTCTATTATACAAGAACAAGGACGATAATTAAAATTGCAATAACTATAGAGTATCAAGCTACTAACTCATACTATAAAAGTTTGGGGGAGGATGATGGATATGATCATGAGGAGGGGTGTATTTATCTTCGAGAATCTATTTGTACTCATGTCAGGACGGTCAATTACAGAAGGCATGCATCTTGTAAGAAGATTCATGGAGTAGTATAAGGGCAAGAAGAGAGACTTACATATGTGGTCTATATTAGGGCTATTAAGGACATGTACGATGGAACCAAGACTCGGGTTAGGACAACTGGAGGTGACTCCGACCACTTTCCAGTCATGATGGGGTCACATCAGAGATCAACTCTTAGCCCATTTCTATTTGCCTTGGTGGTGAACAAATTGACACGCCATATTCAATGGGAGGCATTGTGGTGCATGTTTTTCGAAGATGACATAATATTGATTGATGAGACTTGTGATGAAGTTAAAGATAGGTTGGAAGCTTGAAGACAAACACTAAAGTCTAAAGGTTTTAGGTCAAGTAGGACCAAAATTAAGTACGTGGAGTTATGTTCGGCGATGTAATGCATGAGGCAGAGGTTGAAGTGAAGACCGATGCACAAGTCATATCTAAGAGAGGAAGTTTTAAGTATCGTGGGTCCATTATTCAAGGCAAGTTCTATGACTGGTGGTTAGACCAGTATTATTGTATGAGAAAAATGCTCAAGTTCAAAAGATAAATGTGGCAGAGATAAGAATGCTAAGATGGATGTGTGGATATATTATGAGATATATGATTAAAAACAAAGTTATACGGGGTAAAGTGGGAGTGACCTCTATGTCGGATAACATGAGGAAAGCAAGACTAGAATGGTTCAAACATGTAAAGAGGAGTTGTGTGGATGCGCGCCATTAAGAAAGTGTGGAAGATTGGCTATAACAGGAGTTAGAGGTAGGCCGAAGAAGAACCAGGGGAGGTAACTAGATAAGACACGACATAGTTTCAACTTACGGGGACTAGATAAAAAAATATGAAGATCGAGGATTACAATAGTAAATAATCTCACACTTTAAATAAGTGGGAGAGGCTGGAGGTTAATCTCCTCTCTGGTCCTCCTTATTAATAGTAGTAAGTATTGGTAATGACTTGTGGTGGGTCCCGGGTTCGAGCCCTAGATATGAAGAAAATCATGTTGGGAGCGTCACCCCCAAATAGGCCCTGCAGTGTGCGATTCAGATTTAGTCGGAGCTTCAATGTGGGCTCCAGACACCGGATGGGAAACCAAAAACAAAAGTATTGGTAATGGCATAGTTTTCTTTATAACTTACACAAATATCATACATTTGGAAGCTAATTACATCATATTCCAGAAGTTTCCCTAATTACAAAAATCTCAAATTTTTCATTGCTCTCGGATATATTCCGTGTCGATACATTGCAAATGTTGTGTTTGGTATATAATCATACTCCTCAAATTTGCATTTAATAGAGCTGATATAAAAGTGACTCAGCTTGCAAAATTATGGTGATAAATTAGGCACTTTATCCTTATTTTGGTATCATATATTTTCCTTCCATTCTGATTTTCATCCTTTTCTTTTTGGTTTATCTAATAACATCATAATAATTTATTTTTATCCTAATGTTTATCCATTAATGTCATAGTAATACTAGAATAATAACAAGTCCCTTTCCATCGTTGGTTGATAGATTTGAATCTGTAGTTGAAAACAAGAAAAGGATTGATTGTTCAGAGGCGATTCCAATTGATCAACTATGTCTTTCCCTCACATAATCCGCAGCGCCATTCGAAGCACATCATCAAAGATTGCACTTTTAGCAAGATCAACAACCCCTTTCACTAATCGATCCTTTTGTTCAAGTTTTGAATCGGAGAAGAGTAGTACAACACCATCAGAAGCCTCCTACTACCATTTAAGCGGTGGCCCTTCTCATATGCGTGCTGCTGTGTTTTGGGAACCAGGCAAACCCCTCACCTTTGAAGACTTTCATATGCCTCGACCTAAAGCTAATGAAGTTCTCATCAAAACTAAAGGTCAGGTCACTACTTTTTATATTCCTTATGCATTGGCTTTTCTGCCAGATAATCAATCCTATGCTGATTGCCTCTTTCTGTGGTAAGAATGCAATGCATTTAGGTGCACTGGTTTGGACCCTGCTGCAAACAAAAATTTGGTAATTAAGTGAGCCCATCATCCATCGAGTTGAAAATTGTGCAAAAGTTGCAATCTTTGAACAATCTAGAAAAGGAGTTGTCTCTTTAAAAAAAATATTTTTGACAAATGTATGTAATTGGCTCTTTCTTAGGTCAACAAGCAAGACTTTTATCTATCCTGGCTTGACACTTATAAGCTTACATTGTAGGTCTATGTTTGTATGGTTAATTGCACATGCTAATGCAAATGGTATCTATATAAGAAGGATATGATAGCTAAATTATTGTTGATGTGTTTGCTACAGCCTGTGGGGTCTGCCACTCTGACCTGCATGTAATAAAGGGTGAACTTCCATTTGCGAGCCCTTGTGTTGTGGGGCAGGAGATAACTGGTGAAGTGGTTGAACATGGACAGCTCTCAGACAGTAAAATCATTGAAAGGTTAAACAATTACATTTTCTTGAAACATACTATACTTTTCCCTTGATGTAGTTGTCCTTGCCAATCAATGATGAGAAGAATTTGTTATATTTTTCAGGTTTCCTGTGGGATCTAAAGTTGTTGGAGCTTTCATCATGCCTTGTGGTAGCTGTTCCTTCTGCTCTAAGGTGAAAATACGTGGATTTATTTCCTATAAAACCTACAATATTTGCATATCATGATCCAGTCATACCAAATTATTTGATACCATAGTTATCTAATGAACACAGGGTCAAGATGACTTATGTGAGGATTTCTTTGCTTACAACCGAGCGAAGGGAACCCTTTATGACGGGGAAACGCGACTGTTCCTCCGCAATAGTGGTAAGGAGGCTGTTATTACTTGCAATTTTTTCTGGTTTCTATTTGAGTTCCAAAATTAAACATATGGTCTTCTCAAGCATGATTCTTCAATGCAATATGCATCAAATGTTCAACTTTCTACCTTTTTTGCTTATGCTAGTGGTTTCTCTAAGCTACTAAACAGATGGCTTGACATGGTCCTGTAATCAGTAAAGAAAGGTCTTCGTTGCAATTTTTCTGAAGCAAAGTCTCACTTATCTGGGAATCGAACTGACTACTTTTATTGTAACTGTGAAGGTTGAACACACTTAGTTTGGGTTTCCATCCTATTCTTGCTGTATTGCTAGTTCTTCATAGATACTACTTGTTGCATGACAAGGAAGGCAGTGGTCTAGGAGATATTCGAAACCCATATTGCCAAGTTGTTTGAAAAATGTTACTTAAGAATTTACTTCTATTGAAGAATTTAAGGGCTCAGGTATCTCGACGGAATTAGTCGAGGTGCGCGAAAGCTGGCTCGGACACCACGGTCATCAAAAAAAATAAAAAATAGTACCCCGTCATGCTTTCTATTAACATTTTCAATGTTTGTAAAAAGTTACAAGTGTTCAAAAACTCCACGGGGTGGTCCCCAACTAGTTCGTGTTGAGACAATTGATTAACTGATATGTATGATGAGTATGAACGTTATGGACTATCTGAACAGCTAAGTTGGCACTTTTTCAGATTGGCTTTATAGGCTGTCTATGATTGCTGGACTAGTTATATATGAATGGAAACTTTTGTAGCATTATTCATCAACTCCTGATTCTTCTCTTCTACTGTGGTCTTAAACTTTTAATTGCTTAATGTGATTTTAAACTTTCAATTGCTTAATGTGGCTAACATTACCTTATCCAAAAAAAAAACTATTCATATTTTGATCTTTCAGGTAAGCCGGTGTATATGTATAGCATGGGAGGTCTAGCTGAATACTGTGTGGTTCCAGCACATGCATTGGCTGTTCTACCAAATTCATTGCCATACACAGAATCCGCCATTTTAGGATGTGCAGTTTTTACTGCCTATGGGGCAATGGCTCATGCTGCCGAGGTGCGCCCAGGTGATGCTATTGCTGTGATTGGCATAGGAGGTGTTGGCTCAAGGTAAAAAGTTGGATCATCTTAATTTGATTTAACTATGAAAATGAATAAAACAGAATGTTTAGGGTGTCTGACATGGGCACATTATGCCTGCAGTCTGAACACTGGTGAGACTCTATATGTCTAACTAGTAACCTCCATTTTACTTCAATAATTTACTCAATGTCAAGTTCTGTTCTTCGTTTTTATGCATTCGCAACTGATTTCCTTACTATACTGTGTTTCTTCTTCATACTTCATCTTTATTCATTCTTACCTCTACTATCCAGTGGATGGGCATCTTGAGTTAAGCTTTGCTACTTCTATTCTGATTTGCTTCTGTGATTTATCACCTGAAAATGCGGTGTAGCTGTCTGCAAATAGCAAGAGCATTTGGGGCGTCAGAGATTATTGCTGTAGATGTTCAAGATGAGAAATTGCAGAAAGCTAAATTCCTTGGAGCCACTCATTGTGTAAATGCATCAAAGGTGGATGCAGTGAAGACAATCAAGGTATAGACTTCTCCCTTAACCTGCTATGTACATACTATCAAACTATCAAATTAACTATCAAACACCATATAGTATTTACTCAATTCTGATTTTTAGATAAAGAGGTGGCTTTGATGCTAATATACATTAAGGCCAAGGCCCAAGAGTACATCTGTATGCGCTGTGCTGTAGATTAAGTTGTGCAGAATCTGCACTTTCGATGCCACACCCGTGTTGGATTCTCAAAGAAATACACTATTTTTGGAGAATCCCACGCACCCGTTGACATTTTTGAGGAGTCCAAGCAACATCGGCTGTAGATAATTATAGGAAATGTTGTGCAACTGAGCAGTGAAATTATTCCAAATGAGATCTATAAGTTCTGATTGCGCGAGTTCTTGAATTCTGGCCTTGAGTTCATTGGCCAACTTGTGTATTCAAGAGGGCTGTTTCTGCTCTATGTTCATCTCTAGCTTATGCATTTTCTGTGGATTTTGTTAAATCCAGTCTTCAAATTTTGTTTTAGTGAAATCTTGTAGTATTAATTATTTGTTATTGGCGAGATGGGTTCTATACAAATACATATGTATAGTTCCGAGCCTAATAATTATAAGCATGAATGACAAATATATGAACAAAGAAATTCAATTTTTTTTACGATGTGAAATATTATTTGCTTTAGTGTCGCCCCCTCAGAAGAGGCTCATTGGCAAGGCGAAATCATGCCTTAGAACCTTGATGACGACACTTCAAACGCACATGAAGCAAGGTGAAGAGGCTCAATATGTTTTGAGCCTCGCTTCAATGTTGTAAGCGCGCTTTAAGTGCACCTTTGACAACACTGTTTTAATGTTTTCATTAAGGTGACAAACTAATGGGTAAAACCAATATATAGAGAATGGCAACTTTCAGGCGGTTAATGGTGAGGCTGTCCTAATAAACTAGTGCTATTACTACTATTGGTATATGTTTTCTTTTGTTTTTATTAACCAGCTGAACAAAATATGAGTTGCACCTATCACGGTCCAATAATAAAGGAAAACTTGTGCTTCTAATACTAGTTCTTTGGATTTTGTTTATTAGTATCTGAATTTTCCTTCTAGCACTCTGATATGTCTTACATGTGCATTTATTGGGAGATTTTGCCCATAGCTATTTGCTTTTTAGGTTGTTAAAATGGAGTCTTCTTCTGATCAAATGTTTGGCTTGCATTTGAGAACATACCGACTGCTTAAACTAATAGGATCAGCTATTCAACTTGTACAGGACATCACAGGAGGCTATGGTGTTGACATAGCTGTTGAAGCTTTGGGGAGACCACAAACATTCTTGCAGTGTGTGCAAAGCGTTCGCGATGGAGGCAAAGCTGTGATGATTGGACTTACACTATCTGGTGCTAAGGGGGAAGTGGATATCAACCACTTAGTGCGACGACAGGTATGTGCTTTTGTGTGTTTTATTGCTTGTCCCTCTCATCCAATCTGCTAACACCGATGATCCATTCCCTCTTTTTGATATGTCAAATTGTTTTGCATTCAAAGAAATAGGCACATACTTCTTTTATAAAGGTAAAGTTTTATTAAAGAAGTACTAAACTGGTACATAAAGATATATCAGAAGCAGACAATGCCTACAGAAATAACATCCAGTTACATTTTCCCTAGCAAATCTAAGGAAACCCATGTACTGATCTATACTTTCCTCTAAGAACCTCTTAAACCCATAGAAAATAAATTTTGGAGACGAGTGAGATGTGATTCTTTTTGTTTTCAAAACAACCATTTTCCCCTTCTCTCCAGATATACTGGAATGGTCCTCCATATTTTCTTCTGATTCCCTGCTATCTTTTACCCTTGCCAACTGACTAGTAGGCTTCTTATATCTGAAGGCATAACCCAAGTAACCCCACACCGGTTCAGGAACAGCTCCCAGCATTGCTTAGCAATTATACAGTGAATAAACAGATTCCAGTCCATTTTCACATAAATAGCACTTGTTACTTAAAGTGAAGCCTCTCCTTTGTAGATTATCTTGGGTTAAACAAGACTCTCTGATGACAATCCACCCAAAACAGGCCACCATGATAGGCGCTTTGATATCCCATAACATTTCCATGGCGAATTTTCTTCACAATTATCAGCCTGTTTGTGGGAGAATATCATAGCAGCTTCTGATAGAATATTGCTTGCCGTCCAAACTATGCAGTTCTCTTTATCTTCTTCTACCATTGATCCAATAATTGAAGTGATTGCCCTACTTAATTCCAATTCCCAATCCTTAAAATCTCCCGTAAAATTCTGCTGCTAGACATTTTAAGAGTAACTCAGCAGCACTTACTTCTTTGTCCTTTTCAAAACATGAACTTCTGTAAGAATGAAGATATTAAGGGGTAAATATGGCTGGCCTAGGCCTAGTCTGCGGTCTGTTAGTAAATGTCATACTGATATATACTAGTAAAGTTTTTAATTCTCTAAAAAGGGTAAAAATAGTCATTCATTTATTGTATTGGAATATGAAAATCCATATTATGTTTAGGTACTATTAAATATTTGTCTGAGCACTATTGTGTTTTCTTATTTGAGTTTAAGCAGCTTTTTCTCACTGCTGATATTGTGATGCTAGATAAAAGTAATTGGTTCTTATGGAGCCAGAGCAAGACAAGATCTCCCTAAGCTGATTAAACTTGCCGAAAGTGGCATATTCAATCTATCTGCTGCTGTTTCAAGGACCTGCAAATTTGAAGACGCTCCACAGGCATACAAAGATCTTGATCAGGGAACCATTACTGGACGCGCTGTTGTTGAAATAATGTAATTTTGATATTTACAGCAAGCTCATCACTCGTTTGACATTCATGTAAAACTTCTGTTTCTGGTGATCTAATGCTAGCAAATGTTACTGTTGGCGTTAAATGAAGCAAAACTGTAAATATGTGTTGAAAAGTAATAAAACTAATTTCGAAACAGGGGTTCCCAAATCGTTATTCTCAGAAATCTTGCCGGTGTAATATAGCTTTTAATCTCCAATTTGATTACGCTTCATGGTGATTAGTGTACCTCTGTAAGATTAAACATGTTAAAAGACGCCTTTTTCCTCCTTATGTACGTACGCCCTCACTGGACGCTGTAGATAACCTTAAGAAGTGGTAGAGAAGTGCAACTATATCTTGAATGAGAAGTACACAAACTGAAAAACCTTCCTCCAGATTGTTGTTGATAACATCAATAATTCTCTCTGAAAGGTAATAGGATAAAAAAAATGACAGTGAAGCAGTGGAGGCCTCTGAATTATTTTCTACGTATCAATTCAAGCACCAAGTGCAAAATACATATCTATTTGGAACAATACTAAACGTTAATAGCTTCTATAACTAACGAACAAAATCATACTGAGAGACTACTGTTGCTACTTGCTCTTGGTAGAAACCAGTGTTACAGGCATTGTTAATAGCCTCTACTTTAATTAGCTTAAAATGGTACTTCCATGTATAAAACTGCAAGTCTTCCACTCCATAACACAATGATCAAATGTCGATAACCAAAATTATTAAAGGAACATACTAATGTTAGAACCAGCCAATGAACATCATATACAAAATTGGAACAGTAACCTTTCATCTGTACCATAATCACAGGAATGAAAAAGAACCAAATTTCATTCCCATCATTGGCCAGCGTTCAATTGCCAAAAATGAACCGTCATTTCAACAAAATGCAGGACGAATTTCTTTTCCCCTATATTCATCTCGGCATGATGGTTAGCTGCAACTACAATACCAATTCTGAACAGCAGAGTATGTTGCCATAGTCTAACTTTCTAGGTTAGTCTTCTTTCCACTTGTTAACGTACTTCAAGAAGGCAAGAGCAGGATTATCTCCTGGTGGAGCACGGACACGTGTTGATCTCCGAACATCAGCATCGTCTGTTTCTGCCTTCTGAGCCACCTCCTTCGATCTCTTTTGAAGTTCCAAGCTGTAATAAGTTAAACCAGAGACATTTAGAGATGAAGAGGAAATCTTTGAAGATAATGATTGCAAGATAAAAGACCTCAAGAGTCCTGAAACAGATTTGGAAGACTACTCCCATATGCATTTTCAGACCATCTAGTTGGAGAGGAACAATGCATACTTTGAAGGAAAAAAGAAACATATATCAAGAATTAAGAATACATGTTTGAAAATTTGATTTTTTTTGTGTAATTGTAGTAGATTAGATGACGTGGATCAATATATGATTTTTTTATTATAAAGGTTAGGCAATGTATGATCTTCCTGAGTTTGTTAGGATGGGCTACTTGATTGTCTGATGTTTTATGTTAGTTGTTGAATCTTGTACGATCACGTACGAGCTTGGTACCTTACTAATAAAACTGTCCTTGACAAAAAAAACAATCATCAACGAAATAAACAAAATGCTGAAATCCCAGAGTTGACCAACTCTACTGGGATGCCAAACATCATAATGAAACAAATGAAAAGGAAACTCTTACACAATTATTAGACGAGGAAATGTAGATCGTTTGTGCTTTCCTGGGTTGATATGACTTACAGCCTAATGCAAACAATTTGGACAAACCACAGACCATTTTCTAAATTTTGGGTAAATTATCATATGCCCCAACCGCCTATGGATTGTATCTAGAGATTCGCAAGTTGTATGGAGTTGGGAGAGGTAGATAGAGTTTGGGGAGAAAATGAAGGAGAAACAATCGGAGCCGCTAAAAGTTGAAACGGATAAGATCTCAAGAATGCCTAGGTGTACAGAAGAAGCTATAAAGTAGAGATTAGCTTCAACGAAAACAACGCCAACAATGCATAAGGTACTGGGGAGTAAAAGTTAGTAGCACCGACATCTCTTTTACACCCATGGACGCGCTAGCTTTTACAATTCAATCTTGGATTAACCTTTGAATAATGTAAGTATCTACACTTATAGCACAAAGAGCAAACTCATCTTTCCCTGGAGTCATGTGCTCCCAAAGACACGAGGAGGAAGAGAGAATAAAGATGATTTCAGTAAACAAAAGGAGTGAGATAATGACTCACAAAGAGACTGGTCTTTATGTGTTCTATTGCCTCAAGAGTAGTGTATGTATTTAGTGATCTGTGTTGATGATATGCTCATCATATATAATGATGAAAAGAAAAGTATCAACTTGAAGAATAACCTTTTCGACATTTTCAGACCAAGGACCTAGATTGATTGATATACTTTTCAGGCATTGAGGTTTTGGATGAATCCAGATAGTTCATTTCACAAAGAAAGTATGTTCTTATATTATTATTTTTTTGAGAAGGAGAAAGTATGTTCTTATATTCCTGAGGAGACGTGAATGAAGAATTGTAGGCCTATTCCTATTGATACTCCGATGGATCCGAAAAGGGACCCTCTGATTGTGGAATATGTAGAAAGTAGGTAGGCAAGTTAAAGTAAGTCATTGCGACTCGACCTACTAACATCAATTTCCCAGTAAGTGTTGTGAGTCAGTAATTGAATTCTCCTTATGAGTCAATGGAATAAGGTTTATTTGTATTCTTTGATATAGAAAATCTACTCCAGAAAAAAAAATACTTTACGAACATCGAGGATATCAGCAGATTGAGCAGGGTCACCCTACCTCTGGATACACCATTCTAGTTAAAAGGAAATTTAGTGTCTTCGAAAAGCAAGAAACAAAATACAGTTGCAAGACCATCTGCATAAGTGAACTAGTGTTTGGAGAGAATAGTCAAATGAAACTTATTTATGATAATTAGGTGCAGCTCTCTTAAATCAGTATTAAATACCAAGGGAAGATGGGTTTTATTGTGCCTCTCTTACTGTTTCTAAATAGATCACGACTACAGTTTAAACATAATTAACAGCAAATGTCATACATGTAAGCAGAAAACACACATGAAAATAGACTAATAACAGTTGCCCAGAGGATATAGCAATTCCGTAGCTTAAAACAACACGACAAAGAGACCACCCAACCAAGTTGTCACATGATTTTAGTATCATGGGCTCTTTCTAAATTGCCTCCAAAATTCAAATAAAATAAAATAAAGTTCAACTCACTTTATTTTTATTTTGAAAAGTTCAGCTCACCTCAGTGTAACTGTAATCCTCAAGAGTCGAGACTAATACCAACCACCAAGTTCCATTGCATGATTCTTTTTTTCGGAATTGTGGTCTCCTTCTAAGTCCCATTAAAGATTCCAAATAAGGAAAATAGGCAAATGAAAGTATTTCATCCGAAGTTCAACTCACCTTATTTTGTGGTAGAGATTTTCGAGTTGCTTTTTAAGAGCCCTCTCCCTTTCACCCTTGACATTCAGTGATCCAATCAGAGCATCAAGCTGTTACAAGGAAAAGTTGAACATCATCACAACGTAAGAGAAGACCATAAGGGAAAATGTGTTCTAGTATCTATACCTCCTCCTGGGAAGAGTAATAGCCCCACTCGACGGAATCTGAACTCTCAAAAAATATTCTTCCATCACGGCGGAAAAACCAATATCTATTATAATCTCGGTCCTTTCCCAATGGATTGGTGCGTATCACTCTTTTCTCTATTTCCCGTTCAAGATATTCTTTCTGCAATGCACAGACACATAAGGAACACATCTTTAACAAATACAAGTAAAAAACATTAATGTTGAGTCACAATTTGCACTGTGCAAATTGCGGACCATGATGCCATTTCAACAGACATCTAGGTAAGAAAACTTCAGTATGTCAACTTGTCTGTTTAACATGAGACAACATGCTTGTGTGTCGAAGAAAGAGAACCAGAGAGCTAGATAGAGAGAGGAGAGGGTACTCACCCTTTGCTCCTTACTCCTGTTTTCAAGATGCTCCTTTATCTCATTCTTCCGCATTTTGTGAGCAGCTCTTTGGTCCATACTCCTGCTTTCTAACGTTTCCTTCCCTTCATCCTTTATCAATTTATCAGAAGCAATCTTAGAGGAAGCATTCATCTTTGCTGTAGAATTTTTGACGTCAACCTTTCTCTTCTTAGAATTTTTCAATGAGGAGATTGTTAGCTCACTCTCACTATTAGACAGGAAGCAACACAAGACAGAAAAACGGAAAATAAGAAACTGACATCATGAAGTTACCATCCAAATTCCAGAAAAACTTCAAGTACAAAAAAGTAAACCTGTTTTCTAATGAATGTTTTGATGGAGATGTCTGTTTGCCATTGCTACTTGGCATATCTCCATTCTCTCTGAGGTGGTTATCACTCCCAGTATCTGAGGAGTTGCCACGCCCTTTTGTTGCTTCCTTCCCATTAGACTGGATTTTCAAATGGTCTTCTCTCTTCTTCCTAGATTCTTCCAAAATTTCCTCTCTCCTTGTTGCTGCAAGTGCATACTGCTTTTCAATATCCTCATCCAACTTCTCCTTAAAATACTCTGACTCAAGGACTCGACAGACCAGTTCACGCAAGATTGCCAATTTGGCCTGAATATCTAGAAGGCCATAATGACCCCTCTTAATTGTTGCAACATGATTAGACAATTCAACAATACCAGTCAATTCCAAAAAATCGGACAAATACTCTGTCCAGGTGATTAAAGTAATCTGGGAAGCAAAAAAGGGAAGGTTTAGGCAAGACAATTATCAGTGTTCAACAAAGAAATGTATAAAAAAATTACTTGCATTGTAAGAGAAAAAATATCCCATTGGTGAAATATGTCAAACATATTCTGATTTATAAGTCAATTTGCAAATACATACATTGATAAATTTATCTTAATATCAGAAAGTGCACGCGTAAATTCAACTTTGAGCTTCAATTGATTCTTCTTTTTTTTTTTTGGTTATCAAGTAAGGTATGTGAGCTTCAATATATTCTTTTCAGGTCATGAGCATCTTGCCTTTAATGGCAAGAGGTTATATATCCATGAGAAACATTTTTATAAAAATTAATTATATTGAAAGTAGCAAAAATTATGACTAGTTGTGGCCTTGTGGGAAATACATTCAACTGTATAAAATTCAAACATTTTACATGCTTAATAAAATAACGTAGATACTCAACAGTATACAAATTACTGAATTCCAAAAAATATAACATAAACATATTATACAAGACAAGATATAGTCAAAAACCTTAAAAAGTTAAAGAAAATACACCAATCATGGCAAACGCGTGCAAGGGCATGAAATTCCCCACCCACCCAGCATCAAGCCATTGGAGAATTACCCCTTGAGACTCTCTCCCTCCAATAGTCCCCCCAGGATTTTTGGAGCTTGCCTCACATCAGGACAAGTTCCAACTTTGCCTTTTATAAAGATAAATCGATATCATCAAAGTTCACAAAATATGGTACTTAATCAGATTGTGTTACACAAGAAGGTTAGTCAATCATATGTCCGGGAAAAAAACATAAATCCTTCAAGAGTTGTTTTTTAAAGAAGGTTAATCAATCATGTCAGCAAAAAACAAATCTTTCAAAAGTTGAGAATTCGTGACCTTCGAAAGAGAACATAACATGATTCAAATATTACCTTCAGCTTTGGTCTTTTCTTCTGTACAGCTATGAAATACTCACTGTTATCTTTCAAAAGAAAACGAAGAAGGGCTGAATGACATTCAGTTATGAGAACAATATTACTGCCTTTTTGACAGACAGCCCTTTCAAAATCTTCAAGGGAGAATGGTGACAGGTGCAATAACCTGCCAAATGAGGTACAGAAATCCCAGACCATCAAATGATCCCCTACACATTCCATTGGGACGTTAAATTCCCTGCATGGAGGAGGGCGTTCAGCCAACTGTTTATCGAACTCTGTGTATTGCACCAAAAGATCATCGATTGGATATCTAATGGACTGTGCCTTCAGTTTGTCTTCTGCATATGTCAATGCAGTGAAGACAAAGCATTAATATGGTACATGAGAAACTAGACAGCAGAAGTACGCTTCATATCATACATACCAGTTCCAACATGTGAGGATAAAGGTGGAATAAGAGGTAGCTTTCTTGAAATAAATGATTCTATTAAATTATAAAATCCCAAACATGTAACACTTGCAAGTAAACATGACATTTCTAAGCCATTATAATACTTCCCAAGTAAACATTTTTTTTTTTAACTTTCCAAGTAAACATAAAACATATTCAAGTTGTTGCATAACAATTCGTGTCAGGGAAAAGTAGGTGATGTCCAATTTGTGTAATTTTTCTTTTCAAGTTTTTCCGTATGAAAAATTACTTAAATTTCATGTTTTCGTAAAACTTATAAATGTGTTGCTGAATAATGTGTCACAGCACCTGATATACCTAAGATGTTAAACTTCAAGTAAGCATGTAACATTTACAAGATCTGTAACAATTTGAAGATCTCATGCAACTTAGTTAAGTAATATTCACATATACGAGGTAGTATCCTTGATCAGTCTAGACTTTTTTTTGATGACCGTGGAGTCCGAGTCAGCTTTCACACACCTCAACTAATTCCACAAGATACTTGTCACCTCCCAGTATCAACAAGTACCAGGAAATAGTGTTTTTTAATCTCTGAACCTGAGCCCTCATGGTTCTAAACCCACTTCATTGGCCACTAGGCCACACCTTGGGTGCAATGTAAGTATCCTTGATCAGACTTGACAATGTAAGTAAATAAGTAGAAGAAACAACTCTCTACAATAGAAAGTAAATAACAACAAGCCAACATCTATCAGCAGTACCTCTTCCTATCTCGTAGGGATCTTGGAAGCCATTCTCTTTAGCCTCCTGAATAAACAAGACTATTAGTACATGAAAGCGACAAAATTAACAGGACAGTAAATAAAATGTTACTAGAGCACTTACTCTATCTTCACTTTTCTTTCTCTTCCTATTTACAACAACCACTCCATCCTGCATAAAAAATTGGTCTTTAAGATCATCTGGAGGATCAGTTGGAATCCCATGCTTCTTTGCCAATTTTTCATGCAAGACCCAAGGAATACTTCGATATGTAGATTCTCTGATAAAAGACTTCAGAAAAGCTCTACTAAATCGCAATTTGCACCTAATCAGATCTTCTTCATCGATGGCTATATTCTCAGGCAGTCTTTCATATTTGTCTAGCCATGCAACCTCATAACGAGTTTTCTCACCATCCTTCACCACTCTCTCGATTTTGCAGGAATATACATGATTGTTTTTCCTCCCATATAATTCACTACCTTCTGAAAGACAGCCCTGTAATTTTTGAGCAACAGAATCCCCAAGATCTTTTAAACTGAGCATACCTGCAATTCAGTCATTACCAAGAATCATCAACACAAAAAACTACAAGAGGATGAACATGTAAAAAAACACAAGAATTGTAACACAAAAGCAAATCCAATCACATCTATATCCACATTTGTTTGAAACAGTAGCTTGCAGAATCCTTAAACCTAATAATTCTGAACCAAGAATTCAATTATGGGTAATGCTGAACTACGTTTTCTTGAGCTGAGGGTCTACTAAAAACAACCTCTCTACTTTACAAGTTTACACAAGGTAGAGGTAAGGTTTGTGTACACCTCACCCTTCCCCAGATCCCACTTGTGGAATCACATTGGGTATGTTGTTGTTGTTGTTGCTAACTAAATTGAAAATGAGGACGTAAAAGAGCTTGTTAGATCATTTAAGAAAGAGAATATTGTTGGAAATGTTTACACGAACGCAAGCGGTAAAATCATCAGTTAGTATCGAAATTTACTAATGTTCTCCACAAACTGAAGCAACACTTAAGCAAGAACATGTATAACGCAATTACACTAGCAAGTGTTCGGAGCATTGACAGGTGAGTCTCTTTTTGACAAATAGGTGAGTCTTGAACTTTCATGATCTAGAATGTGGAAGTGTGACTAGCAATTTGGAGTTACTCCTTGTTTTTCAGCTATGTTCAATAAGTGTTCTCTCTTTACGTACTGTTTGGGACTGCTCAATGATAAACTTGGTGTTGGGAATCAGAGATTTAAAGAAGCACAGCAAGAGCCTGTTAATGAAATGGTGGTGGAGATATGCTCAAGAACCAACATGTATCTGGAAAGAGGTAGTGAATGCCAAATATGGGAGGCAAGACAAATGGAGCACCAAGCAGTACAATGATCCTTATGGAGTTGGACCTTGGAAGTACATTAACCAGCTAAGAGGGGAGTTCTTCCAAGAGGTGTCCTTCAGGATTGGAAATGGGAACTCAGTTAAATTTTGGAAAGACAGGTGGCTTAATAATCAACCTCTTAATGTCTCCCACCCTGCTATTTACAGGATAGCCGCCTCTGACACAGACTCTTCAGTGGCTCAAAACAGAGAAGGTGGAATATGGGCACCACACTTTAGAAGGAATTTTCAAAACTGGGAGCTTAATGAGCTCTTTGATTTTTTCAGAATTCTAGAAGGAGCCTCAATGACCCCTCACTTGCCTGATAGTTTAAAATGGGGCAACTCTGAAAAAGGAATATACACAGTGAAGGAAGGATACCATAAGTTGTGCTCTTCAAATGCCATGATAGACCAGTGGCCATGGAAATTGATTTGGAAGACTAGACTACCCCCTAAAATCAAGTGTTTCACCTGGACAACCCTCAAGAATGCTATCCTAACCTTGGACAATCTAAATAGGAGGAAACTCCAACTAGTAAACAGATGTTTCCTGTGCCTCAATAGCCTGGAATCAGTGAATCATGTGTTTCAGTGTTTCTGCACTGTCCAGTGGCAACAGCTCTTTGGAAAATGTTTATTTCAATTGCTGGTATCAATTGGATTCTCCCGCAAAGTGTCAAAGAAGTAGTTGGAAGTTGGAG
>JAJOOS010002445.1:0-22921 GCA_029582725.1 Solanum chiquidenum
TTACAAGCCAAAATTTGAAATAAAATATATAAACATTGAAAGCTATAAACTAACTAAAAATATATTCACAAAGTAGATTATAAGTAATATTTTTTTATCTATAAATAAAATAAAATTATGTATATAATATTTACAAAATTTTACAAGCCCAAATTTAAAATAAAATATATAAACATTGAAAACTATAAACTAACTAAAAATATATTAACAAAGTAGATTATAAATAATTTTTTAATTTTGGGAACTGTAAAAGCTACTTTTTAGAAAGTTGAAAAAGTGGGGCCCGGCGCGTGTTGAACAAAGCTTTCAACCTATTTGGTTTATATTGCCACGTAAGCCGAAAAGTGGTAAAAAATTAATTAAAAAATAAGTTCGGGGGTAATAGGACCTTAGTAAAGGTTAGGTGTGTCTCAGGAATTTCAGGCATAGGCTGGGGGTACTTATGCCTTTTTCCTAGTTTAAGTGTGTAACTGACTTTTTGGGACAAGTTCAAGGGAGGGTTTATGCATTTTCCCTAAAATAAAATAAAAAAGTTTAATACTCCAAAAAAAAGATTAAAAAAAATTGAGAAATAGAGTCATTTTCCTTGATCCATCATCATGCATTCTTTTTAAACTTTTTGAATATAATATAATAAGCTCTTACCCACTTCTCTAATATTTAGCTTGACCAATACAGAACCCTAATCATCCAATTCTACCAAATTTTTTTCTCCAATTCCTCTGATTTGATCCAAAAATGGATGAAGAATATGATGTGATTGTGCTTGGCACAGGTCTCAAGGAATGCATTCTTAGCGGTCTTCTATCTGTTGATGGTCTTAAGGTATTCAATTTTTCACCAGATCGGTAATTGTTTTTGTTCGATCTTATTTCATTTTGTTTTCTTCTCAATTGGATCTGATCTGATAACGCTGAAAATTTTGATGCAAAATTTGATTGATATGACCCTTTTTTTGGAATGATCGATCTTCATTTGCCGGTGATTTGTTGAGTACATTTGATGACACCATTATTGTAAAAAAGCTACCTTGTGTAACTAGTTGATGAGTTACTAAATTTGAGTTATCAGGGGAGTGTAACTTGGAGGTATATGCTTATTTGGATGTGATTATGTGCACGGGTTTTTTGTTTGAGAACCTATGCTGCATTAACTAAATTGGGTCATTATGGGATTTAATGCTTTGAGTTTAGTTATCTACAAAACCAAAATGCAAGAGAGTAATCAACTTTACATGGGAATTGGTATGATAGAATTTTGATGCAAAATTTGATTGATATACATCTGATTTGACCCTCTCTTTTTTTCAATGATGGATCTTCATTTGCCAGTGATTTCTTTGCGTACATTGGATAACACCATCATTCTAAAGAAGCTACCTTGGCTTAGTTAGTTCATTACTAAATTTGAGTTATCAGGCGAGTGTAACTTGGAGATATACTTATTTGGATGTGATTATGTCCACGAGCTTTTCGTTGTAGAACCTATGGTGTATTAACTAAATTGGGTCATTATGGGATTTAATGCTTTGAGTTTATGTATCTACAAAAGCAAAATGCAAGAGAATAATCAACTTTACTTGGGGATTGGATGTTAGAATTTTGATGCAAATTTTGATTGATACACATCTGATTTGACCCCTTTTTTCAATGATCGATCTTCATTGTCAAGGTATATTAGTTGTCTTCATTTACCGGTGATTTATTTGAGTACATTTGATAACATCATCATTCTAAAAGATACCTTGGCTTTGCTAGTTCATGAGTACTAAAGTTGAGTTATCAGGCTAGTGTAACTTGGAGGTATACTTATTTGGATGTGATTATGTGCACGAGCTTTTTGTCGTAAAACCAATGACATATAACTAAATTGGGTCATTATGGGCTTTAATGCTTTGAGTTTATGTATCGATTCAATTTTAGAATAAAAAACAAAAAGGGAAAGAATATTTTGGGGGTACAAGGGAAGCAAATATCATTTGAAATATGCTTAACATTATTTTTTTTATATGTATTTTAGTTGTATGGTGATTGCTTAATACTTATTTCATGTGAAATAGGTTCTGCACATGGACAGAAATGACTACTATGGAGGAGAATCAACTTCCCTCAATCTTGTCCAGGTAATTTTCCTTAAATCTTGGACATGATTCATTTGTGCTATTTGTTTCTCCTATTTGTCTGATAGAGTTATTATGTTTCAGCTTTGGAAGAGGTTTAAAGGAAGTGATAAACCTCCAGCTGAACTGGGTTCTAGTAGAGATTACAATGTTGACATGATTCCTAAGGTTTTCCCCTTTTACTTTGTATATCTGCTTCACAGAAACAAATCTTCCATTGTTTGTGTTGTTCTAAATCTTTTCTTTTTGGGAGCAGTTTATTATGGCAAATGGTGCTCTTGTGCGGGTGCTAATTCATACTGATGTTACGAAATATTTATCCTTTAAAGCGGTTGATGGCAGCTTTGTGTATAACAAAGGAAAGGTATAGTTGTTTTTCATGTATGTGGTCTTTACATGTTTGGTACAATTACGTCGTTTTGAATGTTAAATTTGTTTTTGGATAACTTTGTTCTAACCTGGAATATTGACACCTGATGAAATAGGTGCACAAGGTGCCAGCTACTGACATGGAGGCACTTAAATCTCCTCTGATGGGCATTTTTGAGAAGCGGCGTGCTCGAAAGTTCTTTATTTATGTTCAAGATTATAAAGAAAGTGATCCTAAAACACATGAAGGGATGGATCTAACAAAAGTTACCACAAGAGAGCTTATTGCGTACGCTCTTAATTCTCTTGCTTTTTATTCAGTGTTCAGTTTCTATAGGATAATTTGAATACATTTTCATGTAAGATAGTCCCAGTCTAGTTTTCTTGTGTGCGTATATCATAGAGCATCTTGAAAAGAATACATCAGTAATTTATTGAAATGCACTAGAAATGTTGCTTATTATTGTCTTACATTTCTTTACTGCAAAGTTAATCTCTCTTCTTTGCTGAGCACTATGCTTGCCTCAAATGATTTTGTATTAGACAATATAAACTTGTGTTTTTACTGCTTACCCCTCTTTATATCAAAGAGAATCGATTTTCTTAAAGGATCACAAACTTGTGAAGTGTAATGTTTCCACTGAGTATGTAAATATAAACTTTTCAGCATGATCAGTCTCCCATTAGGACAATGAAGATGATCCCTACTGTTAAGCTTTTCAGGGAAGAAGGTTATATTATGAAGTGCGAATTTGTGGTTCGGTAACAGTTGGTTTGTGATTGCTTTACACGACTTGTGGGGATTATTAGATAGTTTTTTTTTTATTTGATAATTCATATGCTTTATATTCTTGCTAATGGTTATGTGATATTTTTACAGAAAATATGGTCTTGATGACAACACTGTGGACTTCATTGGTCATGCATTGGCACTGCATAGAGATGACCGCTACTTAGATGAACCAGCAGTGGATACTGTGAAGAGAATGAAGGTGAAATTCCATATTTTTCTTTTGAATTTCCTGCTAATGTTGTTTAAGGTTTGTGTGTATATGTGAAGTTTTTGTTCTCTATAATATGACAGCTCTATGCTGAGTCTCTTGCTCGTTTCCAAGGAGGATCACCATATATTTATCCTTTGTATGGATTAGGAGAGCTCCCCCAGGTACTGCCTTGAGTTCCTCACTACATTTTCTTGTTTACCCTCATGCTAATGTTTTGTACTTTCCAACTTCTTTTTATTTAATATAATTGTCACTGTTAACATCTGTTTGCTAATTTAGGCATTTGCTCGATTGAGTGCTGTGTATGGTGGGACCTACATGTTGAATAAACCTGAATGCAAGGTAGTATTTCCGCTCTGTACCTTTTTGCAAAAGGAAATATTTATGTAATTTTGAGTCATCTGAAGATGCTATCTTCAAATCCCAGGTAGAGTTTGATGAAGAAGGAAAGGTCTGTGGTGTTACTTCAGAAGGGGAAACTGCAAAGTGCAAGAAAGTTGTATGTGATCCTTCCTACTTGCCCTCCAAGGTAAATCTTTTTCTACCTGTTGAGATAACTGCTCTGTTGCCAATAATTTGAATAAGCTTCTGGATCTATAATACCCGGCATGATCTTCGAGTATAAGTAAGGGTAGATCATGGATACATGATATACCTGTTTCCTAGCAATCTAGATTTCACTTGTTTATAAGTGGAAGTAGTCAAACTACTTGTTATGAGGATACTTGACCTGTTTATAAGTGGCCGGATGAGTTACTAACCACAAAATATGCTATTTGCAGGTGAGGAAGGTTGGTAAAGTTGCAAGAGCTATCGCAATTATGAGCCACCCAATACCAAATACCAGCGAGTCTCACTCTGTGCAGATTATCCTACCTCAGAAGCAGTTGGGTCGCAAATCAGATATGTAAGTATTGTAGTATCTTAGAAAAACTTTACTTATATTCTCTGGGCTGAGCTGGAAATATAACAAACTATTCGCAAATAAAATTTACTTCAATACATGCTCATTCATTTACTAAACAGGCATATTAGTCAAACTTGATTTTTACTTGAGTACTGAAAAATATTTCATGTGAAAGCCTGGTTCAATGTGGTTACATTCATTACTAAAAGATCGTTAGTTCCACAATTTGCTAAAATATACAGATCTCCTTTGCCCCCTAAGAAATGGATGTGCAGAGTCTCGCATTTTCAAATATTGCCCCTTCCTCTCATGTCTTTCTGGTTTGTTCATGTTATTGTACACTCCCACCTGTGGATTATATTGGGGTTTTTGGTTGTATTGTACATGCTTCTCAATACGTACCCTATCATCAAGATTCACTTGTAGGCAGAAAAGGCCATGGGGACCTTTTTTTTTGTAGCTCTTTACACTATTCTCTGCTTCTGTTTGTGGGCTGGTGGGTGTTCTGGCACTTAAAATTTGTTTTTGGACAGTTCAAGCTGTGTTTCGGTCATTTAAATGGGTGGTCGGTAAAATTTTTTTATGGAGTATATGCCAATTGGCCTGATATATTATTTGGAGATTTTAACCTTGTTGATTAATTTTTGAGTGGGTCCTGAAGACTGGGTGTTTTCCTTAAAAGGCTTGATCCAGCACGATCACTCAATTCAGAGTTGTTCTTTTTAAAAACTCATAACAATTAAGAACTAGAGTCTTCTTACATACCTTATGCCTAACATTTGGTTCTTCAGGTACCTGTTCTGCTGTTCTTACACTCATAATGTTGCTCCAAAGGGGAAATTCATTGCATTTGTCTCAACAGAGGCAGAAACTGATAACCCAGAGAATGAACTGAAGCCGGGCGTCAGTCTTCTAGGGCCAGTGGATGAGATCGTCTATGAAACTTATGACCGATCTGAACCTGTCAATGAGTGCACCTTGGACAATTGTTTTGTTTCAACTGTGAGTCTCTCTTAAATTTTACTTTGAAAATCATACTTCAGAAAGATAACCTAACATAAATTTACTGTATTCTCTATTTTGAACAGAGCTATGATGCCACAACTCACTTTGAGTCGACTGTAGATGATGTGCTCAATTTGTACACCAAAATAACTGGAAAGGTAGAGTTAGTAATTACTGACTTTGGTCTTTCCATTACGTACTTTAGAGAATACTAGGACAGATCTAATTGTCATTGCAGATAGCTTCTCTTTTGCCAACACACTTTGAAAACTTCGAATTTCCAAAATATTCTACTTGTGAAAAGTGGCTTAGACATTTTGCCGTTTACTGCCTGAACTTTCTTGTCGCAATGTGCTGTCTCAGAAGCATGTCTTGCTATCATTTAAATGTTATTTGCAAAATTTAACTTGGGTTAACCATTTTTTCTGATGTATACATTTTAGTTTTCTGTGTTTTGCTGTATATTTCTCTGAAAAGGATAACTTTAGTGGAAGGAGTATATGTGATGAAGAATAGAAGTCTATTTTCATGAAGTGGACACTAATTTTGAAAATTCAGAAAAGGGACATATTGTCCTGTCCAGAAAACTACTTTACCTTTGGGTTATCAAAAAAAAAAAAACTCTAGTCTCTGCTTCTAGTACTATTTTAATCAAGGAAAGAGACTAAAGTTGAATTAGTTGAGTTAGGAAAGTTCAGCAGAATATGTGTCCTTCAAAAGTCTTGATGAACATTGACATTAAATCCCCCTTCTTGATGATTGCGGGCCTTTATTCCACAAATAAAGGGCTTGAGAACATAACTTAATTAGTTAAGTCGCACTAAAATGTTGATTTCTTTCTTTTTCTTTTTTTCAATCTTGATCTACGTGTGCTTTCTTGGGTTAGTTCACAAAGGTATATTTGATGCTATTAATTTGTCATAGCTTCTATATTTTTGTTTTAGTCTTCTTGCGCCCTTCTCCAATTCGTGTGGTAAAGGTGTAGGTATACATTACTTGTACCGGTGCCCACATAGATAATGTGAAGCATAGTTACTAGCATGTGAATCTAAGGTACTTTTCTAGATGTACCGTTATTGCATCAAAAGGTACTTTTCCTAGGCAATTGCTGTTTCCTCCGCTACTCTCTTCCTGCTGGCAGGAGTAAAGGGGGGAAGTTGGGTGGTAATGGAGGCCAAAGAAAAGAAGACTTGTAGCTTATTCTACTTTTCAGTCGCTAGATTTCATTTAAAAGGTGGCATTATTTGTAATAACTATATTGAGCTTTGAAGGAACTATCTGAGTTGACTCAATTGCTTATCTTGTTCAGGTTCTTGACCTCAATGTGGACTTGAGTGCTGCGAGTGCCGCTGAAGAATGATAAATTCCTTTACTTCTGTACTTCCACATATTTTGCTGCTGGATTCCTATATGTGTCGATGGGATTCTGATGGCGTTGCTGTAGAAGTGGGACTAATTTATGATGGATTTTCTGTTATACTATAGTTCAAATGTTGTTTTTTTCTTCCTTCAACAAATTTATGTAATGTTTAAAAATACCGTCACTTTTCTTGAACTTGGAGAAGCATGCACGCCGGTCTCCCTCCCCCCTCTTCCCTTGCTATTATTGGCTGAGGCTGAACCTAGATGTCGTCGATGCTGAAGCTAAATTTGATTTTATTAATTTTTCATCCAATTTCAGATTTTTCTGGAAGTAGGAGCTTAAAGGTTTAATTAAAATTGTGTTTGACCTTTGCTTTTTTTGAGGATTTTGTCTGAGACAGTATGCACACACAATTAAAGTTGTCAAATGGGCTGACCCAATTCAATTCAACCCAACCCTAACGGGCTAGAGAGTTAATAATATTAAATAGGAAAGTTATTATTACACACCTAATTGATTATGTCTAGGCATGTTTTATGTGATTGGTTCCCCATGTTTACCCTCATTAATACTTTCTCTTTCATCAATCTTATTATATCACAAAATTTATGTATTTTTCTCTCAAATTTCTTTCAATTTAAGATCTTTTTGATGATTCGAGGGGCAATTTTTGTAATTTGAATTCATCAGATATAGCTAAATTGATTTTCTCCTCGTTTTTATGAAGATCATTTTTGTATACATATATATTGCATCTATTTTTATAGGCTTTCGATTGAAGAATTATTTGTTTCTACATTACAATGGCTATAGTTATAAAAAAAAAAGTAGTACAAGAAGAACACGAGCAAAAATAGATTGAGGTTTGTGTGATTGTCAAATTTGTATATAGTAGAATAGTTATATACATAGATTCTTGTATTCTAATATTAACACAAGTTGAAATGGTGATTTGTGAATACAAGTATATTTGGATACATAAGTAATCTATCGAATTTGAAAGGTTAATTAGGCAATACAAGTATAATTGAATACATAAGTAATCTATCGAATTTGAAAGGTTAATTATGCAATACAAGTATAATTGGATACATTAATACTATTTTTTATAAACAAATACATGAGTCAACACCAAGCCTCAAGTATTATAAGAAAAACTTGACCAAAAAGAGATTGACGTTTGTTGATTTTTTTTCATTTTTTTATACAGCCGAATACTTGCACACTTTTGCTACCTACACATTCTATTATTTTCCATTTTTTTTGTTTCTGTATTGTCAAATATATTCATCTTTTGTTTAACAACAATGTATTCATATGTATACTATATTGGTGTATCCATTTTTCAAATTATTGTGTTCATATGCTAAATTGTTATACTTTATCTTGTTTAATATATTAATACATTAAGTTTTTACAAATACTTGTATCCTTGATATATTAATACTTTAAATTTTAATAAATAAAGATACTAATTTAAATTTGTACAATTAATATACTTTCCTTATTTAGTTCATTATAATTAAAACTGTATCAGTGTATATTTAGAAAAAAAAAACATATACAATAATATAGCTAGAAAAAGAGTTAAACTGTAGTCATTTTTTTTATAAATACCATACTTATAGCTATTGAACTTTAATAACCCTATAAATATAGTTATTTTTGTAAGTTGCTCTTCAATTAAAGGGTCTATAAAATATCAGCCCAACCAAGCCCTAAGCGGGTCACGGATTGGGATGGATTAGTCCTTCCATCAAAAAATGAACAATATTACTCTCTTAGAAAGAGTATCGAACGTTGTTGTTTATGAACACGACATCATTACATACAAATTTCATTTATGAATCACACACTTCGGTGAATACTTACAAAAATACATTTATGAATCACACACTTCGGTGAATACATACAAAAATACATAATAGTCAACGTAAGATTTAGCGGAAAAATGTTGATCATTCCCCCATTCCTCCCACAAAAAACTAGCTAGTTTAAAAGACTTGATTTTTTATTTTTTAAAATATTTATTGATAAAAACTTTACAAATAAAACACTACTAAAAATATATATATAAAATATTTTTAAATATTCATAGCCCACGGGCTGGCCTCTGAGGCTTGCGGATTGGGTCTACGAGGCTAGCGAGCCAAATGAGGCTGGGTTAAAAAGTCTAGTTCCTAAATGGGCCAAAAAAATTAGGCCCAACCCCACTTAATTCAAGGGTTGGGTTGGGCCAGCCTAGCGGGCCAAGCCCATTTTGACAGCTCTACACACAATACACAATTGGTTTTCTGATTTAATCTCTCTATGTTTTTGTTCAATGTTACAGTAATACATTCTTACTTTAGGGAGTTAACCTCAGTGAGCTGGGCTCGAAAGATAGAGAGTTGATGAGGAGTCTTTTCTAAAATTTGGGAACTAAAGATACCAGTAAGTTATGACAACATTGGTCCATATTCAATCATAGTACTGAATTAAAAAAGAGGGAAAAAACATTGAAACATACATTAATACAAACTGAGTTTGCTCCAAAAAAAATTCATACCATTCTTTTTCTTCCTGAGGCAAGTATATGTACTGCATAACTCACATTTTACAAGTTTCTTTACAGTCTTAACATCTTTGAGAGATCTGAGAAATGTTGGTTGTTGGCTTAATTTACTTTGGAGTTGAGTTGGTCGTTCGCGTGCCTAATTTCTCCCCCATTGCCCTCTTCCATAGCAGATTCTTGTGTTTCCACTTGTGCTAGCTGCACAGCCATAGGAGAAGTGGACTCTTTATGCCCTACTTGGTTGGAGCCATTGACAGCTCTCCTTCTAGCCTTCTTAGCCCAAACAACAAGCCCGTCTTGTATATACTCGTCGAATATTTCTTTCTTGAAGGAACTTCCCATCTGCATTCATCATGCATCAAATGAAAGAAAGTTTTAATAAAACTATCTATAAAACCAAAATGATAAGTATCTTGTTGGTAGAAGAAAGATGACCTGTGTGACAATTGCATATAGTGGTAGAGTACTATAACTGCAAAGGAATTGAACAAACACCCTGCAAAAGAACTCAGTTAGATTATGTAATAGCACGTTTAGTGTTCACATAAATGTGAAATCTAGACCTCTTTACAACTATAGCATAATTGGGCGTGGACACGTTTATTGTAAGACATGTTGGACTTAGATAGGTGTGAAAAGTGAGCAGACGTGTTTGTAACCCTCATGGTTACATTGTTTGGTTTGGTGTAAATACCAGATGCAAGTAAGCATTTTCCTCGTCCAGAGGAGAAAGGAGGGGGATACTTACCCTATGACAAGTCGAGGGATGATATAACCAACTTGTCCCATGATGCAGGAGTTGAAACGATATTGAGCCTGTCAATGAACAGAACGCGATAATCTCAATTACTAATGGAATGAAATGTGAATCGAAAAGCTTATACCAACTGTTACATTGAGCGTTTAATGTTATGTTTTTAAAGATTACCCAAATCCAGAAGAAAAATGCAATCTCAAAGGAGTTCTGGAAAAGGATGATATGAATGAGGAAAAGGACTAGTCGCGGTCTATGAAACCAGAAATGATCATCTGATGGCTTCACAACTAAATCTCCTTCCACCGCGATGTGCTTTGCAGCAACCTCTCCAGCAAGTTGAGTTATTACATGCTCTAGTTTAGTCCCCACAGCTAGCAAAAGCTGCATAATCACAATAATATAACCATTTTCAGGATTTTCGATAGTTCAAAGGTGTACTGGCAAAGATTAGTAGTTCTTAATAGTACTGATTACTTACACCAAAGGGAACGAATGCTATCCAAAAGTATGCGTGCCAGCCTGCAAATAGAAAGTGAGTGAGAAATCAAAAAACAGGTATAAAAGGACAGCCTGGTGCATAAAGCATTCTATATTAGCAGAGTCCGAGGAAGGGCTACACCCCAAGCCTGGTGCACAAAGCATTCCATATTAGCAGAGTCCGAGGAAGGGCTACACCCCAAGGGGTGTGATACAAGACAACCTATGTCTCTATCCCGTGACTTATAGGTCAAACGGAGACAACTTTAACTTTGCTTCAAGGCTCCCCTTCAAAACACAGATAGAAGGAGAAAATACAAGAGGGGGTGATAATTAAAACATAAGCTCTTAAACTAGGCTCAAAACCAAATGAAGTTATGCTAAATCAAGAAAAGGGGATGAAACAGTAAATGATATAGCTCACCATGAACATTAAGCAATAGGAACAAGACCACAAATACCCAAAGATACCAGCTGCATAAGCAATAGTAAAAGTTCAGCAAGTTGAAAATCAAAAGGAACTAAGAGCACTTTTGACTCCGACTTAAAATAATTGATAAGCATCAAGTACTGTCTTTTTTTTTTCAAGTGCTGAAGTTGATTATATAGAGAACTAGTTACGTGTTTGAATAGAAATGTTGAACCTGTCGATAAGTTGCATTAAGAAAATGAGATGTTGGTCGTTGAGGTAAATACACGAGTAACCTCTAAGAGGAGAAATGAGGATTTTTTCTTGTTAGGGATATCATGTTATACTGATAACATCACGCTTCTTTGTTTTCTTTCAAATTTGTTCACTTGGTAACCGTTGTGTAACTCACCTAATCCCAACAACTTTTTTGAAATCAGCTTCAAGCACGCGTGTCATATACTTGTGAAAATTGAACTTTGGATTCCCCTTGCAATGAGTCTAAGGCGGAAAAATCAGCAAGAGTTGAGCTTCATGGAGAAATAAAAAAGATTAAACCAGTATATATTAATGTAAATATACCATAATGAAGCCAAGCCTCAAGGTTGTATAGTCCAATTTTGTGACAGATCCAAAGAATTGCTTGACGAAGGAATGCTGAGAATCACGAGCAAAATAGAAAAATGTTAGATGCGCCTAATATATTGACAATGCATAGAAGCAAAATGTGTAATAAGCAACTTCTGGAAATACATATTTGATCATGTTCTAAAGTGGTAATATACTAATGGATTCAACTTATATTACACTAACGATGTAAATACTTCTCACATTATTTGTGTAACTTAACCCGTTGGATATATATACAGGCACATACACATCAACACATGTATATAGAAATGAAAATATGCATACAAGGATGATTAAGATGGAAGAATCTCCGCGCTTACCAGCCAACTTAATAAAGTTGATCTTTTACCAAATCCTAGAAACCGGCCCTTGATAAAATCATGATCATGAACATGTGTAACTTTCGATCGAAGTACTGCAGATACAATATATCCTCATTAGGATGACAACAAGAGAGATCACTCTATGTTGAAAGTGTTACATTCTGATGAATACACTATCAGTTCTACTACATTTTTCAGGTCAACTTAACTTACTGTCGGTGCACAGAACTTAAACTCGTGACTTGTGAGTACTCTGTACTTACGCAAACTTTTTGTGTCCAATTTAGTTCAAAGGAAAGTATACTAATGAGATACAACAGTCATTAGGCAAATATACCTTCTTCTGGATTATATTCCTCTTTCTGGATAGAATCCTCCCAAGATTTCCATTGACGTATCTGCGCAGATAACACAAGGTCATCGTGTATAAGTGAAAAACAAAGGGGGGACGGGGGGCGATGTAACTAAGATGTATGATGAATTTAGAAACCTAAAGCAAGATGACTGAAAGCTTTACCTTTATACCTCCAAATAGAATTGTAAGAGCTGAGAAAGTAACATGTGAAACAGCCAGCACAAAGATAAACGTATGGAGATGATGCAATGCTGTGAGAGATAGCAATGGTGCCTTGTCCTGTTAAGTTCCAACAAGAGAAAGTATACAGAAATGACACATCAACAAGGGCATATGATAAAAAACATCACAGTTGCTGTATGATCAAAACATCCTCTTGCAGAAATACAACGTAAAACTAAATGGCACATGCAATATATCCCAATGTGGTCCATCCCTTTCACACAAAAACAATCCAATTTTTGTCTAACATGTGAACAACAGGAGCTTTAGTCCACCGGACTGCCTTTTATTTAGACATACCTTTGCTTCACAATAACCAGAATTAGCAGATTCAGCAAGAAGGCGCCTTCCTCCCGGAATTAAAGAGAAGAAATTAGTCTGAAAGTGGACAGTTTCATTGACATCATCAGCCTTTTCACAAGGGAGCCAGTGATTAGTCAAGTGCTTTGGGATACATATTTTAAGAATTCTCTCTTGCAACACTGTCAATAACAGTGATATGAATCCCAACAACATCAACTCTGCATAATTCGTCATGTTTTTCAGAATATGGACTAATCAGACATCTTTAAAGTGAAAACAGAATTACACAAACAGAAGTTATAATTTTTTACCTTCTTTGATCTTTTGTAAGGCTTCATAGAGTGGCTTTTGGTTTTTCTTGAGCAAATACTGTCATAAAAATCACAATTGTTTCTCATATCATCAAAGATTGCTCTTTTAGCAGAACTTTAGAAATGTTATACTCCACAACAGATAATAATAACTCTTTGTCTAAGGGGAATTGGTTGATCAAGAAAAGAAACATGATACATCATCTATGTTGCTCGGACTCTTCAAAAATATGGAAGGGTGCATGTCGAATCATCCAAAAAATGGGTGCTGCAACATTTTTGATGAGTCTGAGCAACATAGAAGCTTGATTTCTCAGATGATCACTCCACTAATAGTTATTATCTCAAAAAACCACTTTTCATTCTTGATTCAAATTTTGTTCAACAAAGAAAGTAACTTTCTGAGATAATAACTATTAGTTGTGTGACCATCTGACAATAAGCGTAAAACTAGTCAATTTATGATAGTCTTAGTTCTTAAACTTGGATGATCAAGAAAAGAGACATGACACATATCAGAAGTACTAATGGTAAATTACTATTATGAACCAACATATAACAAAAATCAAGAAAATTTTGTGATGCATACAACTAAGAGTTACCTTGCCACCATAGTGAATAATTCTTTCAACAAGAAGAGATATAGCAACTATGACAGTGCAGACTAAGGCAACAATCCATGTTGGTGTAAATTCTAAATTTGTTTCTTGATCTCCTCCACCTCCTGCCATCTTTTTTCCTACAAATAATGAATATCCAAGAAAACTTGCATATATAAGATTATGAATTAATTAAGATGAAAAATACTATGTTAATCCTACTATGTTTGTTGATTGGAAGTCACACAGAAAGAAGAGGGGAGAAAATGACAAATATTGTCCCTTATGTTTGGTAGTTGGTTCAAAATAGTCCCTTAAGAATTACTTAATCAATTTTGATTCTTTAAGTTTGTCAAAAATGAGCACTTTTTGTTTGTTAGATATTTATCAAATTCTAAATGTCAAATTTAATGCAAGTACAATTTTTATTATTTATGTTATTTTAAAGTATATTTCAAAAGCTTGATGCAACTTTTTGATGTGCAATTTCATTTATTTTCTTGTTTGACATTGTTTTTTTGGGGGGTAAAGGGTCAAAATTATTGACATCAAAGACATTTTTAAAAACTATTAATTAAGTGTTTTTTTATTCTATTCACATAGTTTAAGGATATTTTTTACCCTTTTCTGTTACTTTTTTATATTGCGGTTTTTGAAATGTTAGAATGAAATTTCTATTATTTTTGTTCTTTATTCGTTGTTCTTGTTCCAATTAAATCTAATTATCATGGTTTGATAAATATCTGAAAGAGATTAAAATTACTCAATCAATAATTAAAGTGCTATTTTGAACGTACAACAAAATATGAAGGACTACTTTTTTTCATTTTCTCAAGAAGAATGAAATGGTCAGAAGAAGAATTCTTTCTTGGGGTCCCCCCATGTTCTTGACCTCCTATGCATTTAGTGAGTTGACTTGGATCAACGGAATTGTGGTGGAACGATAAATATTTCTTCGTCTTAATTAAAGGTTTTGGGTTCGATTTTTATTAGGTAGAAAGACGCTTTTATTAGAACATGTTTTACCTCTTAATATGGGACTTTGTGGTACAAATCTAAACTTTGTTGGATTCTAAACTACAATATCAGACCCCAGATGAAAAAGAAAAAGAAATTAACAAAAACTTTAACTTCTCTGTTGTCCACATGCATATGACAAGAATTATTTCCCTCAAGTTGACAAATTTGAGGTTTTAACATAAAACAATTTAACAAATTTGTTTTACCAATAAATGGAAACTGCCTAATAAATTCTAGAGAGTTTAAATTGAATTTAGAAATTTTATAATCAAACGCTAATTTTCAAATAAAATTAGAAAAAGGATAATCCTCATAGTCAAGCGGGTTAGTATAGCAAAGTCAAGTCTTCCAAAAAGTAAATAAAGAAGAGACAAATTAGCCAAAGTTTCTTCCCATGTAAACATTCCTTAATTAGTTTGATGATTATTGAGTATTATATTCTCTCCGTCTCTATTTATTTGTCAAATATTTTCTAATTTAATATCTCTTTTTAATTATTATTTTTGACAAATCAAGGAAGAACAATTTTTTCTTTCTATTATACCCTCAATTTATTAATATTGAGTTAATGTCTTTGAAAAATATAGTGAGTAAATATATTTGAGACAACGTCAATTAATAAAGATAAAATGGTATATTCACTATACCAATCAATCTTTTCTTAATACGTATGTCAAGTCAAAATTTGACAAATAAAACGAGACGGAGTAACTGATGTAGAATTAAATATCATCATGTGGAAATCTTCCATGCTTGTTTGTCTCATGACAGCTTCAAGAAGTGAATTTGATACCTTCAAAGTCCGTTAGCATAAATATTTCTTACGTTCTGATTTAAGTGATATTATTTGTTCATGTATAAAAGTTAAAATGTTTTTTTTAAAAAAAGAAAAATGTATAAAAAATTGTTCTATATGGTTTGATCTTTCACATTCGTAGAGTCAAATGTTTAATAAATTATATATGCTAAATTTGGTGAAAATTGTGAAAAGAAATATCAAATCATAAATATTAATAAAGCCTCATCAAATCTTAAAAATTACAATTTAAATATAACAAACATTGAACATAAAAAAAACATATACCAAACATTAGAAATACAGTAAAAACAACAAAATCTGCAAAACCTACACCTCTAGATGTGATTTCACACTTAATGCCCCCCCCCCCTCCCCACACACACACACACCGACATATTTTTAGAATTTATTCGAATTATTTTATACATACCCCCAAACATAAAGTAATCATTTTTGTCATTTTCTCATAATACTCCACCATATACTCACTAGATATTATCTTATTCAGTAAAAGCAAAATATACAATTTTATTGTATACTTGGAATTTTAAAAAAAAAAGCAAAAGAAAGTGGAGAAAACAAAAAGGTTGACTATTGTATAAATTATTCAGAAGAATATATTCACATTGTAAATCATGTAATAAAATTTAGAAAATGTTACTTTATTCTAATTTGTTGGTTTTCACAAATGCAACCGTGTTTTCTTATGTCCACACTAAACAACTAACAGAGTCATTATTTAAAGTTTATAAGTTTGAAATTTTAATTTTTTTAAGTTATTGAATTCTAAATTAATAATGTATACATATTTAATGAATTTCTTACTATAAATTTAGAGTTTGAATCAAAATTATATTCGACTGAACTCGTGATCAACATACTGAATCTACCATGAACAAATTGATTATGTAGGAGTACATTTTTTAAAATTATTCTCTTATGGTGGAGCTAGAATATTAGAGCTAACAGAGTAATTAAATGCTAAATATATTGTGTTATATCGAACTACTTTAAACTCTCTTTTTTCATTTTTATTTTTTTACAAATAAGTTAGACTTTTTAGTTTTAAAAAAATATTTTTCAAATCCATTAATAATCACGTTTGTGGATTTTCCAAGATACCTAACATCTTCTTCGAAAATTCAATATGGTTTAATTCCTCTAAAGTTCATAAAAATTCACTACCAACAAAACAAATGAATTAATAATAGAAAAAAAAAGGTTGGAAAAAAGGACACTTTATTCTGCTTTTTAAAAAGTTGATTGAGTACTCCAACAAAAAAGGAAAGTTGAACTATCAATTTATTACATCATTGAAGATCCAACCTAAATTTGGATCGCGCATTATGTCGGGAGAGACTTTCAATTGAATTTTTTCTATATAAAAAGTTTAAACCCGAGATTTCTAATTAAGAGTGGTGCCTAACATAGCACCACAATCCATTTGGTCATGGTCATTAATTATATGCATCTCTTTTTCATTTTTAAACTACAAAAAAGAACATCAATAGTGGATTGGATAAGGAAATTATGAGTCTTGTTATTTTTGTAGGGATTTTTTCCGATGATTTTAGGATAAATAATTATAATGGATTAATAACTTATTCACAGAAAACACGATCAGAAAACTTAAATAAAATTCTCAGAAAAACTTCAATTTGAGAAAAGTACTTTCTTTTTTGTTAAATGAATTTATTAAAAAGAATTATTTTACAATACTTTTCAAATCTATCACTTTCTTATTAAGACTTGGTAAGACAAAAAAAAGTCATATATTTTGTTAACAGAAGATGACTAACCCAGAATGATGATTTTTTCCCAATAATATTAGGTTGTCAAAACTAAAAATTATATATTAAATGATCAGTTGGTATTCCCCAACTCATGACTTTAAACCAAACCAATAGATGAACATAATTTTATGATGCTTGATTGCTAATTAGTCGTTAAATAGGATTAAAAATAAATTTATCACTATTACTATGCTTCTTCTTTTTTTGAAAAATTACCTATATACACATCTTATTTTATCATAATCTCTAAAATTTCTTATCATTTAAAAAAAATTCAAAAATTATCTCTCGGATACATCACTCTCCTGTCGCTGATACATCCCTATCCTTTCTCTCGGATACATCCCTCCTCTCTCTTATACCTTCCTCACCTATGTAATTGAAAGTCCAGTGATGTATCCAAATGTTATATCCCCTCCCTGATACATCCCTTCCCTCTCGGATAGATCCCTCACCTCCAGATGTTTAGTGATGTATCCAGAAGTCCAGTGATCTATCCGGAAGTCCAATAATATATCCGAAATTCATAAATTTTAAGAAATTTTTGTAATTTGAAAAAGAGTAGGAAAATAATGTAATTAGCTCTTAACACTATGAAATTTAGGGAAATAAAAAAATGTAATTATCTTTTTTAGTGGTGCTAAAATATGCCCTTTCGAAAACACAATATTTAAACATTTTATTCTAATCTCTCGACAGTTAAATTTTCGTGTTTATTACTAGCTATAAACAACAATATTCAACTTAATATTATCCTTATATTCATTAGGGGAGTCTTGGAGCAATAATAAAATCGTCTTCAGTAATTATAGTATGAATTTGAGTTGCGAAAGTACCACTAATTTGCATTAGGGTTGTCTCCGTCACACCTTTTGGGATGCAGTTCTTCCCTGAATCCAGCATGAATGTGCGATGATCTGTACTCCAAATTTCCTTTTTCCTATACTTGTGTATTCATCACACTGTTTAGATAATATGACGGTCTATTTGTAGACATTGAAATTTTGTGGGATTCTACAAAACGTGTTCAATTCGAGTTGGGGCTCTACAAGATGTATTCAATTCCAATTAGAACTCTTGGAGGCTACTCAACCATAAACGTTAGTTCATGCTTATCTAAAGGATACTATATCCCCTTTAAAAGATATCTCGAAAATTTCATCACAAATTCATGGAATATTTTATAAAGAGATCGAAATCTCGAATATTCCGCAAATTCATGAAATATTCATAAATAAATCAAATCTAAATCATCTTAGTTCGGGATATACGTCATGACTAACTGCTCTTGAATCATGGATAAAATCATGTTTCTTCATATTTTATTTGTGATTGCAATTTACATTTTGTCACTTTAAAATTTGTTGCAAACAAATTGGCACGTCCAGTGGGACCAAATTTGTCTTTCATCTCTCCTCTCACAAATCAAATATGCAAATTTGAAGAATGGTGTACTTTAAGCCTCGTCTTTGAGTTTCATCAAGTCTACACTCCAACAAGCCTTGAAGCAGGGGGCATTTGTAGACATTAAAAATTTGTGGGGCACTACAAGATGTGTTCAATTCGAGTTGGGACTCTACAAGTGTATTCAGTTCCAATTAGGATTCTTGGAGGCTACTAAACCCTAAACCCTAAGCCCGTACATGCCTATATAAAGGATACTATATTCCCTTGAAAAGACATCTCGAAAATTCCATCACAAATTCATGGAATATTCATAAAGAGATCGAGATCTCGAATAATATTCATAAAGAGATCGAGATCTCGAATAATACTCATAAAGAGATCAAATCTAAATCATCCTAATTTAAAAAATACGTCACTAACGACCCTCGAATCATGGATAAAATTATATTTCTTCATATTCAATTTGTGATTGCAGTTTATATTCTGTCACTTTAAAATTAGTGGTGAGCCTTTTGTTATGTAAACTCAATATGAATAAGTCAAAATCAAAAAGTAAATATAGAATTTAATTAGTTAGTTTTGATACAGTATTTCAGGAAACCAAATTAATGCCACAGTTAATTTTCTAACGATGTCACACTACAAGAACTAAAATTAAAGAGCCGATACGATTCAACTCGAACTCCGTTTGGTTATAAACAAATTCAGTTCAATTTGATTCAATTTAATTCGATATTTTTAAATCGATCTTTTCAATACAAATAAAATAAGCCAAATCAAAATATAAAACACTAAAAAATTTAAAATGTTGTGAGCAGACTACCTAGTAAAGACAACTATTATTGTATTACTTTATTTTTCACACAATAAATTAAATGCATGTCATTATTGTACTCCATTTTTCATATTACAATGATGACAACTGCAAATTCATACTAGTACTACAATGACTATTCAAGCAAAATGTTATTTTTGACAGAATTTGATAAGATATTTCAAACAAATAAGAGAAAATTGTCTAAAAAACCCCAATCTATATCCGAAATCCCAACTACACATTCCAACTTTACGGGTGTCCTATTACCCACCTAAACTTTATATTTCTCTATTTTATACACACCTAAGTGCTGACCTGTCATGGGAGGCGTTCTCACCTCCTCTAGGCGCGTTAGAAGGTTAATTTTGTCGAATTTTTTTTAGCAGACTTCCAAAATCTTGTTTGCCTGAGCTCCGGCGAGTTCGCCTGACTTACAACCTCTGTTCATATCGATTTTACTTACATAACTGGATGCGCTGGGCTGAGGGGATTCCAGCATAGTGATTTGTTTCCCCTGAATCTCAGTTATCGCCGGCGAAACTCCGTTTGAGTTGAGAGGCGATTTTGGCGATTCTCCGCCCCAAAATCGCCTGAGCAGATCTCTCAAACGGTAAGATAGAATGTTGTGATTTTGTAGTATTAGGTAGATCTTGAGGTGTTGATTCCATTCCATCAATTGGAACGATCTGAATCACTCCCTCCGAAAGATGAACAGTGATCGATGGATTGTAATCAAGCACCCCAAAAAAAAAGGACCACCAGGAAATCAAGAATCCCAGTACTAATTCTCAAGAAAGAAGAAAAAAATAAAACATGCTTTTGCAAATTAGCTCTACAAAGCTCTTCATCAATACAAAAAAAAATGAATCCATCCAAAAAGAAAGCAACTTTTTCAGAAACTCAGTACAAACATATCTTTACAATTAGCTAAAAACCTTCATAAATAAATAAAAATCAAATCTTTATGAATCTAACATAAAAAGAAATCATCTTTTTTAGATTTCCAATATGGGTATCTCATAAATAACCTTAAATTTCCCTTCTCTATCAAACTTCATAAAAATTGATCCAAAAATTTCAATTGCAGATAACAAAAAAATCCCAGAATTCATAATATATATACCTTGAAAACTCAAAATTTAGTGGATCAAAGCACTTCTAATTCAAAAGGGGTTGTTTATTTTTCCAAATCTGACGATATTATTGAAGATCCATCTCCTCCATGGGTATATTTTCGCATTGGTCTAAAGGTCGTCTGACCGTCGTTGGCGGCGCTATGGCCATTCCGGTGGAACTGTCAACCTGTGCTCTTAGTTACCAGAGCACATTGCTAATGGAGAAGGATTGAAAATGAGAAAGGAGGATTTTTTTTTTGTTCTTTTACGTTTTAGGAGGGAAATGGGAAAAAAATAAGAAATGAGAGTTGAAGAGGCGGGGGACCCAGCGCGTGGAATCACGCAGGCCTAATTATTTGGTTTATGTGTTGAGGTCAGCACTTATGTGTGTATAAAATAGAGAAATATAAAGTTTAGGTGGGAAATAGGACACCCGTAAAGTTGGAGTGTGTAGTTGGGATTTCGGTATAGATTGGAGGGGTTTTAGACCATTTTCTCAACAAATAATAATATAACCTTTTCTTTTTCCTAATTTTACTTTCATATTTTTCTTTTCCAATTTATTTCTCTTTCCCTGCAAGTTTCTAAACAGTCAACATCATTAAAAGAAAAATAATGAAGAAAAAGTTAATTATTAATATTAAAATATGTTAAGAATATCATCTTATTCAACTCAGTGATTAGTGGTAATTAGGAATTACAATTAGGAAAGTGTAAACGTAATAGGTTGGAAAAAATATATATTGGATGGGGTAATTAGATACGGGCTTTGGGGCTTGGTTTAGAAAAGTTTTGGGCCAAATATGAGTTGATGCGGAGGATACTGCATAAATGAGCCACAAAACATAAAATAATTACAATTTTATAGTCAAACTTAAACTAATTTAGTAAATACTCATTGATCCAAAATAAACTACGGTCAATACCCCCCTTTAGTTTTAGTCAAATCTCCCTTCAGCCCTCCTTTAAAGGAAAAATTGTATAAAATAGCAAATTATTAATTAAAATTAAATACAATAACCACAGTTTCATTCAATTCTAATCCGTAGCAAACACTTTACCATTCTCCTCTCTCCCCAAATTTATCGCTCGCCACTCTCCATTTCTCGCTCGCCAGTCTCTCTCTCGCCTCTCTCACTTTATACAAATACAAATGTATAAATTATGTTTGTGTTTGTATAAAGCGAAAGAAAACTGTATATACATATCGTTTCGTTCGCCTCTCTCCCTAGAGAATCTCGCTCGCCTCTCTCACTTTTTACAAGCACAAATGAATAAATTGCGTTTGTGTTTGTATAAAGTGAGAGAAAACTGTATATACAAATACAAATACATATATTTTCGTCTTATACACTTATAATTATACAAATACATATTTTTCCCTGTCCAGTTTTCTTTTGCCTTTCTCTCTTTCTTTCTTTATACAAACACAGATTATACAAATTACAATGTATAATTTGTGTTGTATAAAACGAGAGAGAGATTTGATATACAAATATTTTATTTCGATTCAATTGTATACAAATTCAAATTTTATGCAGATATACAAACACAATCATTGATACATATACATAGTAGTTACATATATACAATTGAATTGAGAGGCTGCCAACGATTTATACAAACGAGAGGCTGCCAACGATTTATACAAATGAGAGTCTGCCAACGATTTATACAAATTTGATTCTCCATAACAAACATAAAGTTTGTTATGGAGCGCAATTATACAAACTATAGATATAACATACAAATATAATTTTTATGTTTGTTAAACCTAAAAGTAAAATTTATTTCTATTTAAATTTAGGTCCAATTTCACTCCAACCTTTTAAAACTTAGGCCCAATTCCCCCCAACCCAAAACTTTTGTCCTATTATAAATTATTTTAATTTTTTTTTCACATTTATTGTTTTTGTCTTATCATTAATTACTTTTGTTATTCTCATTAATTATTTTTATTTTTTTCATATTATCCTCTATTAGAGATATTATTTGGTAATATTTTTACTATTATTATTATTATTATTATTATTATTATTTGGGTTAGGTTATCTTTTTTTTTTTTAAATCCCTCTCTTTCTATATTTTTACCTTTTAAAGAAAAATTAAATAAATTACTTTTGCTATTTTCTTATTTATTATTTTTTATTTTCTCTTTTATTCCTTTATCATTTATTATTTTTATTCCTTTTTGTATATTATCTTTTATTAGAGATACCATTTGATAATATTTTTATTATTTATTTCTTTGTTCTTCTTTTTT
>JAJOOS010002446.1:0-23385 GCA_029582725.1 Solanum chiquidenum
AAAAACGTCTCCACCCGCTACAGTAAATTAGCTCACTGGAATTTGCAAATCTGCACCGACAGGTTTTACGAAAATGGTCATAACTCCCTCATCCTAACTCGGAATGAGGTGAAACCAAGTGCATTGGAAAGCTAACTCATAGAGGTTTAATTTAATAGGTTGCGGCCCTTCCAGTTCCTTGTGTGCTAAGAGATATGCCCCTTTAAATTTGACCCTGAAAATCACATTTTTTGCGATTTTCGAATTTTGATACGGTTGCTCTAAAATTCGGGTTAGACCCATTTCCCACTCAATTTGACCCCACGAATAAGAATATGAAGTCGAATTTCCGAAATCATGCACGGATTTTGAGATATATGGAAATTACAATTTTAGGTGTTTACGAAGCACATTTTCGGTCATTTTGGGGTCGCTTCAATTCGTTAGCCCAAATAACATAACAAGGAACTCAAAGTGCCCATATCTTATTCGAAATGTTGACTTGGAAAGGTCTACATCATGAATCCTCAGCTAGTGATAATCAGACCTTAAATCAATTTTTAAAAAACATCTAGCTCTTTGTAACTGATCAAACAAATCATCTATTTGAGGGAGAGTATACTTATTCTTTGTTGTCACTTTATTCAGCTGCCTATATTCTATAGACATTCGCAATGTACCATATTTCTTACGCACAAATAGCACTGGGGCACCCCAAGGAGATATATTGGGTCGGATAAGACCCTTATCAAGCAAGTCTTTCAACTGTTCTTTTAACTCATTTAACTCAGCAGGTGCCATTCTATAAGGTTGAATTGATATTGGCCGAGTATCACGATCCACATCAATACCAAAGTCAATTTCCCTAATGGGGTGTAATCTTGGAAGTTCCTTAGGAAACACATCAAGATATTCATTGACCACTGGTACCGACTTAAGAGTCGACATTTGTTTCTCAGCATCAAGGTCTCTTACTCAAACTAGGTGATGTAAACACCCCTTTGCAATAAGCTTTTGTTCCTTAAGAAAAGAAATAAACTCTCATCTAGGCATCATAGCATTTCACTTCCACTCTACGACTAACACTCGTGGAAAATGAAATCTGGCAACCTTATCTCGGCAATCAACAGTGGCATAACAAGAGAACAACCAATTCATTCCAATGATAACATCAAATTCAATCATTTCTAGCTAAATCAGATTGGCTAACGTATCTCGACCACATACTGTCACTACACAATCATAATAGACCCCCCTAGCTTTGATAGATTTTCCGATTAGAGTTGATACTACAAATGGTTCACATAACAACTCTGGTTGTATTTCAAACTTTTTAGCAACAAATGGAGTAATATATGACATAGTAGTTCATGGGTTTATTAAGTCATATATATCCCATGAGAAAATAGATAAAGTACTTGTGACCACGGCTGGGGATGCCTCTGAATATTGTCGACCGGCTAGTCCATACATACGGTTTGGGCCGACATTTGAACCAGTCCCTCTACCTCTACCAAATCCTCTATTTGACGGTGCCTGAGGACTATGTGAAGTGGAAGGTATTGATTACGAAAAGGTTTTTGCTGACCCTGTAGACTATGATCTATCACCCTTATTTCTATCTCTGAGTTGTGGGAAATCTCATACCAAATGACCTTCTACTCCACACCAATAACATGCATTTGAACCATGTCGACACTTCCCTCCATGTGCTCGGCCACACTGTCTACATGTAGGTCAGGGTGGTAATCCCCGATTAGTACCTCTCTGAGGTCGAAGGTTTTGTACCCTCGAAGTCTGGCCTTACTTATGTCGAAGTCTCGAGAATCGAGCAGGAGCATTATATGTGGAGTGTGTTGTTGACTGAGTCTGCCTAGATGGTCCTCTGCTGGTGGAAGCTCCATCGCCTCCGTGATACTGGCCCCCCAACCTATCCATCTTACTTTGGTCTCTCTCCCTCTCTATTTCATGATTATGTTAATCCTCCTCTAATGGCTGAGCATACGCCATAATCCTTGCTATATCCATATCCTTATTTAGGGTAGCAACTGAGAGAGTGTCCTTCATGCGATCTGCGAGGCCACCTACCAAGGAATGAATCCTTGATGTCTGGGTATTAACCAACTCTGGAGCAAAGTTAGATAATTGCGTAAATTGCAAACTATACTCTCTGACATTAAGATCAGGCTGGTTTAAATTTAGAAATTCATTTACCCTTGCCTCTATGAGCTCTAATGGCAAAAAATGATCCATGAAGGCCTTTGAAAAGTCTTCCCAGATCGCTAGTGGAGCATTTTGGCCCCTGGAAGCTTCCCATATCTGATACCAAGCAATAACAACATCTTTCAACTGATAAGAAGCTAGTTCAAGAGCATGTGTCTCCGCCACCCGCATCACCTTACAGATTCTATGAGTCTCGTCAATAAACTGTTGACGGTCCTTCGCCGAGCTGGAGCCTGTAAATATTGGTGGATTCATACGAAGGAAATCTCAAATCCTACATCCCGATACCTCTCTCGGAGTAGCATTAGGTACCTCTACACTCTGTATCTATGCTTGAGCAGCTACCAACTAAGTGAGCAACTATATCGCTTCTCTAATATCCTTCTCTAAAGAACCTGGTGGTCGTATATGGGCTATTGATGGCATTGTTGGAAGTCTGGGAACCCCTATAGGTTCTTCTATCCTGAGCGCATGAGGCCTTATAATCATAGGATTCGACAAACCTTTTTGAGACCTAGTCCGATCAACTGACATTAGAGACTTCCTTGTGGTGGCTGGAGGGTTGTCAGTAGTTGCCACCTGGATGACTTTATCCTTCTCTGTAGTAGACATGATCTGTATCACAGAAAAGAAAAATATGAATCAAAGTAAGCTTCCATGATAAGCTCTATCGCACGATCTAGATTACAAAAAAAGATAAATTTCCAAAATGCCCTTGTAGTTCCTTAATTATAAATGTGGCGCACAACACATTGATAAGTACGGTCATACTGGACACGGCTTCATAGACTTCCTAAGACAACTGAGCCTAGACTCTGTTACCAAGTTTGTCACGTTCCAAAAGGGAGGGCAGACATGAACTGTATGGATACTTGATCTTCCAATAAACTATGACATGTAAGAAGTTGCAAACTAATAAGCGGGTGGAATAACCACACATGATATATTTATATATATATATATATATACACAACCCACGAAGCTATCTGGGCAAAACTATACAACATGATACATTAAGATGTCTAAGAAGCCTCTAAAAGATGTGCAACATCAAATTGATAATAACTTGCCGAGAAATACCTGGACATATACAACTAGAAACTTGTGCATATCATCAAAAGTACTAGATACAAGTTGGCTCCGGATAGAGATGGAGCACACCAAAACATCAACTGAAGTCAACAAGAGAACCTAACGTGGATGTCCACTCCCGTGAGAACCTGATCCTGCATTTACAAGGAAATATAGCACCCCATATACAGGGACTTCAGTACATATTAAACATGTGCTGGCAGGAAGAGCAAACAGAATAACATATCGATAGATAGGAAAGCTCATATGAACCAAATATTAAACAGGGAGAACTAGAAGTATATAAGGACTAAACATAGGATATAAAACAGTACCCTACGCGCTGACTTAATTGACTCATCATATAATATCTCAAGCAATGATCAATATATAATGATACCCATAGTTTGGCCAGGTGGAGTACTTTTATTATTTTTATTACAAATGTTCACGTGATGGCCGATCAAGCCAACTCACATTAACTATACGCCATGAGTTTCCTAAAGTTCATCTCTATGTTTTTATGCATATGTTATAATCGCGGTCTGGTACGAGGTACACCCATCGTAGGCTTGCTTTGATGGTCTGTCCGCAGGCCATATGTGCTATGTATTGGCCCGAGTCAGGGGGAACTAGTATATGAGATTTTCGGCTGACTCCAAATACAAATGATACCACAAGGGCGGTACGCCACAATATTCAGGCTCACTATAGTGGTTTGGTCTCAATCCAGTGCACAGAATTACGTTGCGCGAATGTGTCAAGTAGAAACTATGAATACCCGCTCGTCGCTATATATTATCAAATAATGTTAGAAGGCCTATAACAAAGTATTTATGCTAACATTCATTCAACTAATCAAGTAACTAACCAATATGAAGGTTTTACTTTCGTGTGTTAAGTGAACTAAATTGACCTTTATATAAGAATCACGTGACACGGATGATGCCTCAAAGGCGAAAGGACTTTAGCTTCACATACCTTGTTGCTTCCTAGGCAAATGGTAGTTCCCGGAGACTCAATCGACAGAACCAAGTCAATCTACATAATTAAACTCAATCGGTAAATCATTTCCCAATTATCTATGTGCTACAGTTAATTAGTACCAAGATCACTAAGACACCAATAAAATCAACCGAGTTCATCTCCATAATAATTTATAATTCCAACAGCTTCCTCACTTGATTTTCTTAGAAATTCATCATTGTCATTTGAACCAATCAAGAATCCTTAACTATCTCATAGTTTTTTTCATTTAGATCCTTGATTCAAATCCAAAGATGCTATATACTTAAAGTTATTTTTCTACCTCAATACTCTATCCTAAACTATATATGTACATCTATTACAAACATAACTGTTGAAATTAAAAGAAGAGAATATAAGTTACCTGGACTTAACACTAGGAAGATTTTCACAATTTTTGTTGTCGACTACTAGAACTCTTAATTCCTTTGCGTTTAGCAAGAATCGGATTTTTCTCACCCAAAAATTTCCAAATCTCTCGTTCTTCCAAAGGTCTAGAGTCGCAGATAATTAATTTCCTTTCCCCGAAGAAAGTTGGTTGGTCAAGTTCCATATATTCCTGTCTTTTGGAGGTTGCCTCTTTGATTCCTTTTAATAGTATTTTTATTATTATTATTAACCTTATCAAACCAGTCTTTTTAACATTATAAGGGCTGAAGTAATAATTAAATATATCAATACTTATACTATTACCCAATAAAAGTTAGTGGTTGATATTAATTGCAAGGACCCACTGTCCATTACTTCACATAAGTGACTCAAAGGTATTTAAATTTCCTTTCTTTAAAGAACCAAATAAATTCCACCAAATAAATAACCATTAATTTACCCATGTCTATATCTATAATTACCTTTCTTTATGAAAAAAAAATGCCAAGAAACCATTCAATATAACTGCTGCGTTTTGACTTATAAAATAGCCAATTAAACCTTAATTGGGAATTATCTTTTCCTTTTTGACGTGATACTACCTTAAGGATAAGAAATGCTCACTTGACATTTCTTTTAGCTGGAAGCAGACAAATATATATATATATATATATATATCCATTATAACCACTTTAACAAAAGCACCAGATCTTATGTAAATACAACCAGTTCTTCATTTGACTTGGTAGCGAGTAACGTTTCATTATCCTTTCCAAATACTATTTGTAACTCTTCCGCCGGAATTTCATAAATACCAAAATTTTATAGCATGCTCAACCTCCTTAATTTGGTATATAGAGCTCCATATAACCCTTTATGGCTTAAGGGTTAGATATTTACTTAGTAGTAAACTTACTTCAGATTCCGATATGCTACAACACCACATGCCAAGAATTGTCCAATGTATCTCTTAATAGCATTATACCATGGTGTTTCTCCTATAAAATAGGCAACTAGAGCTAGTTTCCACTTGTGGTTACTTCTTTATCAACCACCTCTTGAATTAGTTGTACCACTAGTTGCTCGTTCAGAATTTCTAGAGGCATATACTTGAGAGACAATCCACTGGTTGTTGCTTAATTATTAGTGAATAAAGAGGTCCAAATAGCATCTTTTTGTGGATCTTTAACCCTAACACCTACAATATTGTTAACAGGTGGAGATTAAGATCCTCTTGTTGCAGATACTGGTACCACTGTTCTGTTGATTCCTTTGGTCTTCAAGCTTGGATTGCAATCACTAGGCATCGATTCAGCTAGTAGGATGGAGCTTACTTTTACCCTCCTCAATGATTTATCATCCCCAGAGGAGGTGCTAGAGTAATATGTGATGTTAACATTAGTGGGTAGTGTCGGGCTGATTTGTTTTCCCTTATCATCGTGGTTCATCAAAGGTGTAGAACTGTGTATCACAAAGTTAGGTTATTTCCAAAGTCTTCCTTGACCTTTTCCACGAAGTCTAGCTATGGCAGCCACTAGCGGCGCATGTTAAACTCACGTGAGCTACATTAAGAAATTATTCTATATCGTCTCTTTATTATTGAATAATGTTAATTCAACACAACTATGGAATTTTGGTTTGATGTTGAAATTCTCAAGTAGTGACTAAATTAATTTTGGTTAATTTTGCAAAGGAAGAAGTTGAAGTTGTTGTGGTTGGAGCTGGTCCATCAAGTATAATTGTTTCAGCTTGTTTAAACAAATTGGGCATAAAACATTTTTTATGCCCAATTTGTTCAAACAAGCAGAAGCAACTATACTTGATGGACCAGCTCCAACCACAACCACTTCAACTTCTACCTTTGAAATATTAACCATTGCAATTTCCAGATCCAAAAACCAATTCTTTCTTAAACACACCTGAATTGCAAGAGGGGTTTCATCGGAAGCCTTGACAAGATTTCACTCTGTTGGCAGAACGATGGATCTAAATTTTGAATCTTGAACCGAAGAAGAAGCACTGCTAGTGTGTTTCCTCTACTTTTTGTGTCGATGGAAGGTTTCCGATTCCATTTCTTTTAAAGAAAATCTAAGCTATCTGAGAGGACTTAGGGTTTCGATGTTCTACTGAGGTGATGTCTAGATATATATTATAGAATTCTTTTCTAAAAAAAATGGTCCTTTTCTTTGTGTAATAGGTACAAAATTTAGTACCTTAAGTAACACTTGAACAAATTTTGTTCCATATTCACAAAAAATGAGCACTTTAAGACACCTCCTAGTAAAATGCATTAATTATGTTGCATCAATTGTACGGTCAAAAGATTCTTAAATTTCATCTTGCAAAATATCAGTCAAAGAAATCTAGTGTTGGATTAGAAGGTAATTAGTCAAATAAACTCAAAAGAATCTTAAATTTCACCTCCTGAAATCTTTCCTTTTCTTTAAAACTGACTAGAACGATCCAACTTGTGCTTTGATTAACCCGAACAACCGAAAGAGCAGATAACATCTATAAAACAAGGAAATTATTCCAAGAATTAAATTGTCAAATAATACTCATAATCATATTATATTATAAGTGGGAACAAAAAATGTTAAACGCTGAATTACCAAATTATCCTTTAAAAGTTGAATAGTCATATTTTGTTATTCAATTAAGCACTAATCTTTTAATTTTTTGTATAAAAAAATAAATTTACGTATCCATTAATAATAATATTTCATTAAAATGAAAAAAAGAAAACGGATACATTCTCACTTATTACGTTCATTCCATGTGGCGGAATTGCTTTCATATTCCATAGTTATTGCAATATGCAATATAAATTTGAAGTTTATATATGTATATATATATATATATATATATATATATATATATACTTATATTATTTATATTTATATACTAACTTAAAAGAATGAACTCCCAAACTTAAATGTTGAATTACTATAATACCCCAAATTAAAAATACTCAATTTATTTTATTTATTAATTAATTAAGTTCATTATACTGAAAGTAGATACCTTTTCAAATTAAAGGATTGTGACTTTTTTAATGAATTGTGACTTTTTCAAAGGGTTGTGACTTTTTCTTATGGGTGGTGACTTTTTCAATGACTTGTGACTTTTCCGAAGGGTTGTGATTTTTTCGTAGGGTTGTGACTTTTCTAAAGGATCGTGCCTTTTATGATGAGTTGTGTCTTTTTCAAAGGGTTGTGAATTTTTCAAAAGGTTGTGACTTTTCGGATAAGGCACAATTAACACATATTCACACTACTATTTGGTAGCTATAAAAAGAGGGCTTTCCTCACACTTTTAAACTACAATTTCTTTAAGTTATCTACTCTTCTTCATCTTAAAAAATCTCAAGTGTTATTTGCAAAAATTGATTAAGTTCGAAATTCAACGAAATTTGAGGTACCTCATATGAAAAAGTTGGTGAAAAAATTGTAGCAAATCATTCATCAATTCACACTCATATTTTTTCTTACCATTTTTATGAGTTAACAGTGGCGAAAAGTTGTGGGAGAGAATATAATATTAAACATAAATAAAAAAAAGGCATACGATTTGGGTAAGATATTTCTTCTTTATTATTTGATTTTCTATTCTTTTCCCTCAAACGAATGAGTTTTTTCTTTATTTTTCTAAAATAATGTGTATCAACGTAGTCCATTGAATTATTAGTTTTGATGTTAAATTCACTATTCAAAAATAGATTTTAACTTTTACTTATAATATGATAACATTGCCATGATAATAATTATTTTTTAATAGATATGTACGTAAAAATGAACATAGAAAGTAAAGTGTTGGTGGCAAGAGATTTAAATCAAATGGAACACTGGTGTGAATACAGCATGAAAATATATTGCAGAAAATCATAAGTTGCAGGTGCGACAAACGGGGACCACCCACGAACCGTAGGTGGGGTGTCCGTGGTTGGCCACCTGCAGCGTGCCCAGAAAATCTCTGAGAAGGCACGACCCACAGTCGGACCCACGTACCATAGGACAGACCACGGGTCGTGGTCCAGGTCTGTTGATCGTGGCCCTCACCAGCCCCTCTCTGAAGCCAAACGACGCCCTTCCAGGATGGACCATCGATCAGTCCATGGTCCGTCGATCAGGGGCCATCGATGGCCTTGTCATATTTTAAGTTAGGGTTATTTTAGTCTTTTTCCTATGTGTTGGACACCTAAACTACGTCGTTTAACCCCTAAACTATGTTGTTTTCGTCAGTTTTATCTTACTAACTTAATCAGACTTTACCCTAACCAATGCATTCTTAAAGAAATCGATCAAACCAGGCAAAAGAATAGAGAAAGCATCGACCAAACCCTCTCCAAAAACGTAGCAGGTTTCCCTCATTTCTAGCCCCGAAATCGAAAGATTTCACCATGGAATTCGTCACCAAGTATGTGGGATTTCACTAGTGGGTTCCTTTCATCCACTAGGTCCCTAGAAAGCAGTTAGATTCTTGATTCCCTTCACTATGTTTAGACCTAGGGTTTCTAGAACTTCAGTTTATTGTTGTGATTTAGTTGTTAGATTAATTCTAATCAGAATATTACATTTTCGTAACTATGTTGCTTAATTCGCACATGAAATTCAGAACCCTAGTTGTGTAGATTCGTTTAATTCATGAATTACACTAGCTAGGTCAGTTTATACAGATTTACATGCATCCATTTTCAAATGTTTCATTATCAGTACTTAATATTGCATTTTCAGTTAGCATGTCAGATTCTCGAGCTATCCAGTTTATGCTAGTTATGTCGTATTTTATTTATTCTATTGGGAGTAGGCTTAATACTGTGTTGGACTAGGGTCAATCACCCTCATAGTCCCAGAACTATGTGCCCCCGCACGTTAAGATTTAGTGATCACGCTAGTCATGCCTTTCTACCCCTGACAAGGTATATTGGGTCCTCTCGATGGGGCGTATACATCGCACTACACGTTTAGCTCACGTGGTTTTATGTTGGTTAATAGTAGCTCCCATAGTAAGATTCTAGTGCATTGATCAAGTTACCAGTTACATTTCAGTATTCAGCTTCAGCATGTTATGTACTTGGTCATTGCATTCAGTTTAGTTTATATTCAGTATTTTCAATATATTTATCATGTTCATCTTATATCATTGCTCAATATGCTTTTTTTAGTTATGTATATTGTTCATCTTTATTCTATCCTGCATGCTCAGTACCTTTTAAGCACTAACGCATACTCTGCATTACATCTTCTCATGATGTAGGTTCCAGTCCTCAACTTTCAGATCACGCATAGATCGATTCCCGATCTCTAGTTCAGAAGTATCAGTGGTGAGTCCTCATTCTTTGAGGACTGTAGACATGTCTTTTCTTACTTTCACTCTTCAAGTTTAAATTTTTCTGGAGTTAGCTGGGAGCATGTCCCAGCATCTCTAGTCAGTTAGAGGCTTTTATTCAGACATAGTTAGATTCAGTTTTAGATTTGAGTTTGATCTTTTAGTTGTTATTAAACTCATAGTTTACATATTCAGACAGTATTGGGCATTTCCCCATCATTTCAGTTAAATATGATTTTTAGCTTCTGCATAGTATTTCTCATTTCATTTTATGTTAGTAAGCTATGATATGCCAGCTCAGGGTTAGTTTGGGGTCACTCTTTATCCTAGGTCTTGTGTTTACGCCAAGGGGTAGCCTCAGAGCATAAGAAACTTGGTATCAGAGTACTAGGTTTAAGAGTCCTAGGATGTTTGAAAAGCCGCACTAAGTAGAGTTCCTTTCATGATTTGGGAGTGTTTTACCAAAGCTTTTGTAGACAGGTTCTTTCCAAGAAAGTTGAGAGAGGCAAAAGCTCAGGAGTTCATGAATTTCAGGCAAGGTTCCATGACAGTCCAACAGTACAGACTTAAGTTTACCCAGCACTCCAGGTATGCTCCAAATATGGTTGCCGATCCCAGGCACAAATGAGCAAGTTCCTTTTTGGGGTATATGACTTTGTGAAGACAGAGTGCAGAAATGCTATGTTATTGGAATATATGAGTATCTCTAGGCTCATGACTCATGCTCACCAGGTTGAGGAAGATGATATTAGGGAATAGGCTAAGGACAACAAGAAGGCTAGGACAGGCAACTATGAGTACTCTAAGTAGAAATCGGGTGGTGGAAATCGCTCGCAATTTCAACGAAGGTTTTCAGCTCCATGACCTTCATCAGCTAGTGCTCCATCCTCCAGGTTTCGACAAGATCAGAAAGGTAGGGCATCAGGCTCTAACTCTCAGGGAAGTTTGTCATGTACTATAACCTACCCAACTTGTCCAAAGTGTGGGAAGAATAATTCGAACGAATGTCTTGCATGAAAGGATGGATATTTTGGGTGTGGTTAGACTGGTCACAGGTTGAGGGATTGCCCTCTTTTTAACTAGGGAAAAAGAGGTAACAATAGCAGGGCTCAGTCTACAACTTCAGCAGGACCAGCAGGTCACCCAACTAAGTAGGGTACTTCATCTGGTACAGGTGGCGGTCAGCGCCAGAACAGGTTGTATGCTCTCCAAGCTTGCCAGGACTAGAAAGATTCTCCTGATGTGGTACCTGGTACGTTACGAGTCTTTCATTTAGATTTTTATGCTTTGTTAGATCCAGGGGCTACTCTTTCCTTTGTAACTCTATATATAGTTGTAAACTTCGGTGTTAGTCCAGAAATTCTCTCAAAACCCTTCTCTGTCTCTACTCCAGTTGGTGACCCAGTTATAGCTAAATGGGTAAAAAGAAATTGCCCTGTCATAGTCTCTCAGAAAATCACCGCAGTAGATCTTGTAGGGTTAGAAATGGTTGCCTTTGATATCATTCTAGACATGCATTGGTTACACTTCTGTTATGCCTCAGTTGATTGTAGAACAAAGATTGTTCGTTTTCAATTTCCAAACGAACCAGTCTTAGAATAGAAGGGTAATAGCTTAGTGCCTATAAGTGGATTCATTTCCTAACTTAAGGCCATAAAGAAGATCTCTGAAGGGTATCTCTCTCACCTAGTTTAGGTTAAGGATTCAAGATCCAAAACCCCAATTCTTGCGTCAGTTCCAGTAGTCTATGAATTCCCAGAAGTGTTTCCAAAAGATCTTCCCGGAGTTCCTTCCGAAAGGGAAATGGACTTCGGAATTGATCTCCTTCAAGATACGTAACCTATTTCTATTCCTCCCTACATAATGGTTCCAACTGAGCTTAAGGAATTGAAAGATATGTTGAAAGACCTTCTAGATAGGCGTCATCAAACCTAGTATTTCCCCATGGGGTGCGCCAGCGTTGTTCATGAAAAAGAAAGATAGTTCTCTCAGGATGTGCATTGACTATCGACAGCTAAACAAAGTCACAGTCAAGAATAAGTTCAGTCCTAAATATAATATATAGTCCCTTACAGGATCTTGAAAAGAGTTGGTAAGTGGCTTATGAGTTGGAGTTGTCAGCAGAACTAGCAGTGGTGCATCCGATCTTTCGCATTTCGTTGTTCAAGAAGTGTGTCGGTGATCCATCATCTATAGAACCATTGGAAAGTGTGGTTGTGAAGGATAGTCTCACTTATGAGGATGTGCCAGTTGAGATTCGTGATCATCAGGTTTGAAGATTGAGAAATGAAGAAGTTGTTTCAATTATGGTATTGTGGAGGAGTCAGTCCGTAGAGGGAGTTACTTGGGAAGCAGAAGCAGCTATAAAGGCCAAGTATCCTCATCTCATTCCTTCTGATTCCATTTCAGCTTGAGGTAATAGTTTCTCTCTAGTCTTTCAGATACTCATGCGTAAAATCGGTCATTGTATCATGTTCCTTAAGTTATGCTTGCATTTTCAGCGTATTTGCATGTTCTTGGAACTTTGTTCAACCAGATTTCAGTTTCCAGTACTTAGTTGTAGGGATTGCAACTCATTCCCTCCATATTAATCTAGTTTAGACTTCATTTGAGGATGAAAGTTCCCAAGGTATATCTGTATAAACTGACCTAGCAAGTGTAATTCATGAACTAAATTAATCTACACAACTAGGGTTCTGCATTTCATGCAAGAATTAAGAAACATAGTTACTAAAACATAATATTCTGATTAAGATTAATCTAACAGCTAAATCACAACAATAATCTGAAGTTCTAGAAACCCTTGGTCTAAACATAATGAAGGGAATCAAGAATCTGACTAAATTCTAGGGACCTAGTGGATGAAAGGAACCCACTAGTGCAATCCAACATATCTGGTGACGAATTCCATGGAAAAATCTTTTCATTTTGGGGCTGGAAATGAGGGAAACATGTTGCATTCTTGGAGAGGGTTTGGTCGATGCTTTATCTCTTCTTTTTCTTGATTTGATCAATTTCTTTGAAAATGAATTGGTTAGGGTAAAGTCTGATTAAGTTACTAAGCTAAAACTGACAAAAACGACGTAGTTTAGGTGTCCAATGCATAGGGAAAACACCAAAATGACCCTAACTGAAAATCTGACAAGGCCACCGACAACCTTTGACCGACGGATCGTGGACTGACCAACGGTCTGTCCTGGCAGGGCGTCGTTTAGCTTTAGAGAGGGGCTACTGAGGGCTACAATCCATGGACCTGGACCACGGCACGTGGTCTCGCCTATGGTCCATGGGTCCGGCCGTGGGTCGTGCCTTCTTTGAGATTTTCTAGGTAGGCTGTAGGTGGCCAACCACGGACCCCGCCTACAATCCGTGGGTCAACCTACGGTCCTTGGGTGGTCCCCGTTGGTATCACCTGCAACTTCTGATTTTCAGCAATCTGGTCTTTCTAGCATACGGGGTGTTACATTATATTATCAGTACTTAATGTTGCATTTTTAGTAGAATGTCAGACTCTCGAGCTATCCAGTTTATGTCAGTTATGTTGTGATTCATACATTTTATTGAGAGTAGGCTTAATACCGAGTTGGACTAGGTTCAGTCACCCACATAGTCCCAGAACTACGTGCCTTTATACCCTTGGTAAGGTATATTTGGTCCTCTCGATGGGGCTTATACATCAGACTCCACATTTAGCTAACGTGGTTTTATGTCGGTTAATAGTAGCTCCCACAGTCAGATTGTAGTGCATTGATCAGGTTACCAGTTACATTTCAGTATTCAGCTTCAACGTGTTATGTACTTGGTCATTGCATTATTCAATTTCGTTCATACTGGGTATTTTCAGTATATTTATCAGGTTCATGTTATATCATTGCTCAGTATGCTTTTTTCAGTCATGTATAATATTCATCTTTATTCTATCATGCATGCTCAGTACCTTTAAAGTACTAACGCATACTCTGCGCTAAATCTTCTCGTGATGTAGGTTCAGGTCCTCAGCATTCAGATCACGCATATATCGGTTCCCGATCTCCATTTCAACATTATCAGTGGTGAGTCCTCATTCTTCGATGACGATAGACACGTTGTCTTTTACTTTCAGTCTTCCTGTTTCAATTTTGCTAGAGTTAGCTAGGGGTATGTCCCAACATCACTAGTCAATCAGGGGCTTTTATTCAGACATAGTTAGATTTAATTTTAGATTTGGGTTTGATCTTTCAGTTGTTATTAAACTCAGAGTTAACATATTCAGACAATATGGGGTATTTCCCAATCATTTCAGTTAAATACGATTTGTAGTTTCCGTATAGTATTTCTCATTTCATTTTATCTTAGTATGCTATGATATGCCAGCTCAGGGTTAGCTTAGGGTCACTGGTGACCCTAGGTCTCGTGTTTACGCCAAAGGGGTAGCCTCGGGATGTGACAATATGAGACTCACGTGAAACGCACGTATACAGAACTAATATTCTACTAAAAGTGTGAAGCAAAAATGTTAAAAGTTCGATTACTATAATGACCTTATAAAGTCATAACATTTATTGATAAAAATATAAATATAAACATTAATCCAAATAAAGTATATATTCTATTAACCACTATCATTAAATGTTTATAAAAATATATATAGAGAGAGATATTAAGTGCACTTATTATGAATGAAATCTAAATGATGCATGTGCAAAGTCAATGTGTTCAATATCACTCATTCGCAATAGTCATTTTCAATCCTCCTTCATATTTCTCCTTTTTATTCATTTCACATCAATTTTAAACCTATTTATCAATCATTTTTCAAGTCCACAAAGAGAGTAAAATTCCACCTTATGCACTTAGGATTCACCTCAAGTCAATACATACTTACATCACGAATCAAATCAAGAAAACTGAATAGTTGCTTGCTTCTCTATCACAAGTGCGACATGAATGGCAAAGTAAAACCTTCCATGACTTCTTGGTCCTCTCCTTAACCCTTGGTTGTGGGAGAGATGAATCTTAATTCTAATCCTTAAGATTCTTAAACAACGCTGATGAACCAATACAACAAATCCAAATCTTGACTAAAACAATAGTAAAACCTATTGAATATAAATAATCATGTGGAACCTATAGTTAAATTCATGATGGATGAGTGTAGGAGAACAACAACTATTAACAAAGAAAGAAAAGAAAATATAACAAGGCTAAGGTGCGTTGGTTTATTGAAATAATGATTGTTCATAACTTAAAAAGCTAAAGAAAAGGAGTAAAATAAGTTAACCTTATATCATATAATAGCAACTGACTAATCAGATTCTACCCAACACTCCAGCCTTATTTATTTGAACTTAATTCCATTTTAAAGTTACATACTGATACAACATAAGGTCAAACTAATCTCTATAATTTTGAGGAACCACTTTCAACACTTATCCTTGACTCAAGAGAAGCAACCCCAAGTCTTCTTCTATGAAACTCAAATCATGCTCTAGGTGCGACCTTAGTTAAAATTTCAATAGTCTGAAAACCAGTTTTGTAGTGCACTTAGTCTATATCTCCATCCTTTTTTACCTTCCTCAAGAGATAAATCTTGATATTGAAGTTTTATTTCTTTCCATGTGAAAGGGGATTATTTTCAATTGAAATTGTAGGTTGATTATCAACAAAGATTTCAGTGGTTTTCTTTTGCTCCAAGTACAAATCTGCCAACAGCTCCCGAATCCAAAAGGGCTTGATTCGCAGCTGATGCAGCTGGAATGTAATCTACTTCAGCTCTAGATTGAGCCACAATATCTTTCTTCATTAAACACGAAGAGAACATTCTAGAACAAAAACTAAAACAGTAACCTGAGGTGTTTATCATATCAACTGAGCTATCTCCTTTGATACTACTATCCACTGCTTAGGTTTGTCTTCAAATTTTCCGTGATATCTCGCCATCCACACTGCATGAAAAAATTCAGTGTATACTAATATGAGGAATTGAGCATTATGTGTCTTGCCTTTTGTGTTTAGAATAATCCCCTAGGAATGTTTCTCCCATGTTGTTGCTTGATATGTTGATATGTTCATCCAGTTTAGTAATCTATGGAACATTCTTTTAGTGAAGTGAAAGGATACAAAAAGGTGATCTCTTGACTCTAAATCTTCTTAACAAAGTTTACACTTCTGGTCAATGCCTATGCACTTAATCTATCAGTACTTAGGAGTCTATTTTGCATTTGAAACAAAAGCATGAATATATATTTAGGTCTAGCTGCATTTGCAAGCATCAAACCTATCCAAGGAACTCTATCTCTCTCCCCAATAAGTTGTAAGTAGATCATCTCGATGGTAACATTTGTATGTCAAAGTAATTGAGTTTTTTCAAGTAAACTCTTGGCTACTATAATCTTCTTAACTATCCAAAATGCATGTTGTGGTAGTGGAGCTGATATGATATGACGGTTCTTGATATAGAAATTGTGAAACCATTTGATCCAAAGATTATCAACTTTATGAGCGAGATCCCTGCATGTCTTTGTTATTCCTTCCTTGTTCCATATTTGTAGGTTAATAAGATTTAGTCCACCTGCTGACTTGGGAAGGTACATCTTGTCCCATGCTATTATGGCCCTTTTTGTAATAGTGTTTGTTCCTGACCAAATGTAACTTCTACAGTAGGCCTCAATAAGCGTTATGATCTTAGAGGGAATCACAAACAATTGAGTCAAACTAGTTGTGTTGTACCTGTATAAGAAAGTGTTTTGTAGTTCAAAAAGAGATTCTTGCTACAATTATATCAATAAGAGGAGCCCATTGGCCGACAAAAACCTTCTTTGTGGATAGTGGTATACCTACATATTTGAATGGTAATTCCCCAAGGGTAAAACCAAACTGCAGTAATAAATTCTTGTATTTGCTCATTGATGCCATAAAAGTAGAAAGAGCTCTTACCAATGTTTGCTTGGTGTAAGGTAGCAATAGAAGGTTGATCACCTCTTGCGAACAATAAAAAATCATCTACAAAACATAGGTGAGTAATACAAAGTATCGAGAACTGGGATGATACTTGTATTGTGTATTTGATTTGAAATTACCTAGACATCTGGTGAAATACTCCATAGCAATAGCAAACAAATAGGGAGAGATAGGGTCTCCTTATTTAACTCCCATAGCAGCATAGAAAGGTTCACTAGGCTCACCATTTACTATGATTGAATAGTGAACAACTTGCACACTCTAAAATATTCTAAATGAATCTAGTAGGAAAGTAAAGTCATTCCAGCATTTGTTTCACATAGATCCACTCTACATAGTCATATGCTTGATGTAAATCAATTTTGATCGTGCACCTGGGTGAGATATGCTTTCTAGAATAGGCTCTCACTAGTTCATTGGCCAGAATTATGTTGTCAGTTATTTTCCTACCAAGATCAAATCCAGATTGTGCTTCACATAATGGTAGGCATAACTTTCTCAAACCTTGTAGCAATAATCTTGGCAATTATCTTGTAAAGGTTAGAGAAGCAGGCAATTGGCCGATAATCTTTGATGTTATTTTGTGCAGCATTCTTGGGAATCAGGCTTATCATAGTACAATCAATAGGTGTATATATTTTCCCTGATTGAAAAAAATCCATTACTGCATCACAAATATCCTCTTTAATTGTTCTCTATGAATTTTTAAATAAATATGCATTGTATCAATCTACTCAATGAGCTTTATCATCTCTTATTGCTTTCAGTGCTTCATATACTTCCTTATAAGTGATATGTTTTTCATAACTCCACTCCTTGAGCATGAGAAATAGTGGGAACCTTTTACATTTCCTGTATGTTGACACCAGGAAGAATTGGTTTGGTTGTTCCCATAAGTCCTTTATAAAAGTCCATAACCTACTTTTTTATGGTGTCCGTATCAGTTAGATTAACCACTGTGATAGATTTAAGCTCATGTATTTTTTCCTAGTATTCCTCTACTTCATCAATGCATAAAAGTATTTATTGTCAGCATCTCCTAGCTTTATCCAGTGGGATCTTGATTTCTATTTGAGGGAACTTTCTTCAATATAACTCCATCTTTTGATGTCCTGCAAATTTTATTTTTCTTTATGTAGTAGATCGTCTGAGAATTGTGAAACTATTTGGCTTTGGACCTGGGCAATGCACATTCTAACTTTGGAACTGGGCAATAGCCATTCTGGTTTTGCTGATCTTTTCTATAATATTCAAGAAATCTTCTTTATTCAGTCTCTTAAGCACATGCTTTAGAGATTTGAGTTTTTCCCACACTTTTTCCATCTTCCCTTCTGGACTCTGTTTATTCTAGACTGTTGCTACAATATTATCAAATTTGTAATGATCACCCAAAATATTAAAGAATATAAAGGAAGTTTTGGCCCTCCATACAACCCTTTTAACTTTGAGTAGGATGGGACAATGATGAGAGGTATTAGGAAGATCATACGTAGTACTCTATAAATTTTGCTACAGATTCTATTTGTTCACAGCTGTTTATTGCTCCGTGTAAAATAATCTCGCCTCCAAGATAGTTCATGCATCTGTATATCGTGGATGCACTCAGTGAAATCTCTAATCTCTACAGATGTGACAAGTGCCCCATATATTCTATCATTGTGGTGAAATATACCATTAGAATCACCTGCTTTTATCCATGGTTGTGAGACACCTTGGCTTATCTCTATTAACTTATCCCAAAAGGATTTTCTCTTTTCTATAGTGTTAAATCCATACACGACATTAAAAGAAACACTATAGATCACTAGTAGTGGTAGTAATGTGACAAAGTATAATTTGGGAAGTAGATCATATGTGAGTAATCATGTAACTATTTGAATCCCAAACTATTCAAATCCTAACATAAACTACATCTTGATAGTTACATAGGGTGTGCTAGTTAGGAATGATATGATTAGCTTCATTCATTGATTCGTGTTCTTTAACTCTCATTTCCACCAATCGTCCAAGATTAATATGATTATTCTTAAATTAATGCTTCAACTCCTTTTGATTGTGCCATTTATTATTACCTTGCACATTCCAGATCACCCTATTCATCGGGGGGATTTAGTAAGGTCTCCTTTATCAGGAAGGTGTTTGTTGTTGCCACAACTATCTCTTTGATCACTACTATTCCCTTTATATTTGGTATAGATCTTAATGTTGGGAACTTAATCAGATCATACACTAGACCAGTTTTTAGAGCTTCCTGAATTTGGTTTCGGGGAGGAGTCTTAGTACTAGTCTGATCTATCAAATTTCCTTGAGAAACATGAGAGCTAGGACCTGCAATATTTATTTTGCCACATGAAGTTTGGGGGTGTTGAGCATATGTTCTATTAACCTCATTTTGATCTTTTGTGATGATCTTAGAGGGAATGACACCTTTAGTCTTTCATGTTTGCTCAATCTTCCTCGACTCAAGTCTCTTTCCTTATTTTTCTATTAGAGCTTTTATTTCTTCTGGATGGCAGGAGTGTCCAACAACAAAGTATACAATACAAAATTTAGGGCGCTATTCATATACTACTTGCTCCTCAAATTGATTACCGTTGGGATCCAAAACTATTATATCTCCGGCAAGGTTTTAGTGATATTCAGTTCTATCAGCATCCTTGTGAATGAGATTCTAGTTAGTTTTGTTGTGCACTCATCAGCCAAAATAGGAACCCCCACCACACTTCCTATTCTACTTAATGATTCTCTCCCCCAACACGATATTGGAGAATCTAGAAATTTAATCCATAAGGGAATAAATGTAAGAAACTATTCGCTGAAATTAGAATCCCGAGTCCAAGGTTTCGTAATAACATGCTTATTATTCATTGTGTATGGACAAAAAAGAGTACTTTCATAATAACATGCTTATTATTCATTGTGTATGGACCAAAAAAGAGTACCTCATTCAAATCTTCAGTGGATTGGAATCTGATTACCTAGTATCGTTTTTAATGGTAGCAAAGCTCTGGTTCCGCAACACATGCCTAGGATTGCCCAATGTATCTTTTAATATCATTATACCCTGGTGTTTCTCCTATAAAATAGGCAACTAGAGCTGGTTTCCACATGGTTACTTCTCTATCAACAACCTCTTGGATTAGTTTTACCACTAGTTGCCCGTTGAGAATTTTTAGAGGGATATACTTGAGAGAAAAATCACTAGTTGCTGCTCTATTATTAGTGAATAAGGAGGTCCAAGTAGCATATTTTTGAGGATCGCTAACCCCAATACCTACAATGTTGTTAGTAGGTGGAGAGTAAGATCCTTTTGTTGCTGATAGGGGTGCCACTGTTCCATTGATTCCTTTGGTCTTCAAGCCGGGTTGCGATCACTATGCATTGATTAAGCTAGTGGGATGGATCTTACTTGTACCCTCCTCAAGGAGTTATCGTCCCTAGTGGGTAGTGTCAGGCGGATTTGTTTTCCCTTATCACCACGGTTCATCAAAGGCGTAGAATTGTGTATCACAAAGCTAGGTTGTTTCTGAAGTCTTCCTCGACCTCTTCCATGACCTCTAGCCATGGAAGCCACTAGCGGTGCACGTTAAACTCACGTGAGCTACTTTAAGAATTATTCTATTTCATCTCTTTATTATTGAATAATGCTAATTAAACATTACTTTGGAATTTTGGTTTGATGTTGAAATTCTCAAGTAGTGACTAAATTAATTTTGGTTAATTTTATAAAGAAAGAAGTTGAAGTTGTTGTGGTGGGAGCTGGTACATCAGGTATAACTGTTTCAGCTTGTTTAAACAAATTGGGTGTAAAATATTTTTTATCCCCAATTTGTTCAAACAAGCTGAAGCAACTATAATTGATGGAAAATCTCCAACCACAACCACTTCAAATTCTTCCTTTGAAATATTAACCATTGCAATTTCCAGATCCAAAAACCAATTCTTTCTTAAACACACTTGAATTGCAAGAGGGGTTTCATCGGAATCCTTGACAAGATTTCTCTCTTTTGGCAGAACTATGGATCTAAATTTTGAATCTTGAACCGAAGAAGAAGCACTGCTAGTGTGTTTCCTCTACTTTTTGTGTCGATGGGAGGTTTTCGATTCCATTTCTTTTAAAGAAAATCTAAGCTATCTAATAGGAGTTAGGGTTTCGATGTTCTACTGAGGTGATGTCTAGATATATATTATAGAACTCTTTTCTAAAAAAATGATCATTTTCTTTGTGTAATAGGTACAAAATTTTGTACCTTAAGTAACACTTGAACAACTTTTGTTCTATATTCACAAAAAATGAGCACTTTAAGACACCTCCAAGTAAAGTGCATTAAAGATATTGCGTCAATTGTACGCTCAAAAGAGTCTTTAATTTCATCTTTCAAAATATCAGTCAAAGAAATCTAGTGTTGGATTAGAAGGTAATTAGTTAAAAATGCTCAAAAGAATCTTAAATTTCACCTTCTGAAATCTTTCCTTTTCTTTTAAACTCACTAGAACGATCCAAATTGTGCTTTGATTAACCTGAACAATCGAAAGAGCAGACAACGTATATAAAACAAGGAAATTATTCCAAGAAAGGAACTGTCAAATAATAATCATATCATCATATTATATTATAAGTGGGAACAAAAAAAGTTAAATGTTGAATTACCAAATTATCCTTTAAAAGTTGAATAGTCATATTTTGTTATTCATTTAAGCACTAATCTTTTAAATTTTGTAATTAAAAATTAAATTTACCTATCCATTAATAATAATATTTCATTAAAATTAAACAAAAGAAAACATATACATTGTCACTTATTATGTTAATTCAATTTGGTGAAATTGCTTTCATATTCCATAGTTATTGCAATATAAATTTGAAGTATATATATATACTAGTTTCACGACACATGTGTTGCTATCGTATATTTAGTATACGATGTTGTAAAATAGAATTAATATTACTAAATTAAAGCTTTTTAGTAAATAATTATATTTTAAAGAACATAGGACAAGTGCTTTTAAATGATTAATACAGATTGTTATAGAGATACTTGTATTTTGATATCAAAATGACCAGATATTATTGAAACATTTCAAAATATATTCAAATTTTAAATAGGGGGAGAAAGTGACATTTCTTTAGTAGTATTATTATTTACTTCACTCAATTTTGTAAACAAATCTAACCAACAAAATTATTTAAAAAATATCAATACAAAAAATGTCATCAATAGTTTTTCCTCTTGAGGTTATGAACATAAATGATGGACAGCATTTAAGTATACTTTTTCTCTTAAATATTCATACTTCAAATTTAGTATGTGCATGACACTAATAAGGATTACCATAAATATTTTAATATTTTATCTTTATACGTAATCTATCTTTTAGCAATTAACATTTGAGTAAGACTATCATAGAGAGGTAATTCTACAAAAAAAGAGAGGGTATTTTATTGTTATAACGAATAATGGTTAAATTGAGGTGTGAGTGTATGTCAAATATTTAGTTTGACCAATTCTTTGTTTTGAATATACATATATATTTCAGTACCATAATTTAATTTTATATCTTATAGTTGTTATCTAATGAAAGTATCTAGTATCTTATAAAAGTTATATCGTGATATAAAATATTAAACTTTTTCAATAATAAATATTAATAGATGAATAAATTTTAAAATATTGTTTATAGAATATTTCATTTGATTTAAGATTATTTTATGATCAATCACTATTTTCTTATCTATTTTTATATAGCTAACAAGGAGTGTATCTTGTGACATAAATTTTTCTCAAATGAAAATTAACACAAAATAATAGGAAAAAAATATATATGCTACGATACATAGCCAATGAAGAAGGAAGACAAAAATATATGTTCATGTTATATTCCCTATAGAGTTCCATTTGATTAAATTTTCTTGTCACCAACACTTTACTTTCTTCATTTATTTTTTTTACTTACATATCTATTAAAAAATAATTATTATCATGTTTATATTATCATATTATAAGTAAAAGTGAAAATCTATTTTTGAAATAGTGGATTTAACATCAAAACTAATAACGTTCAAATATACTTCTTGAAAAGAAATATAAACGATCGTATGCAATATATTTACCCAACTATGAGTCGGGTTCGATTCCACAGAGAATATGGAAGAATATTGTCAATAGTAAATATTTAAGTCGATAGTCGTTATATAAAATTGGGGGGATTTAAATTGAAATAAAATAAAAACAATAAAAAGATAGCTTTGAACTAAGTATTTATTTATATTCAGATTATTAAAAGTAACTAGGAATGTGTTCCCCATAAGCTCATAACGCGGTAATCCTAATAATAGTAATCATTTCTAGTGTATTACATGCAAAGTGATAAGTTAGGTATCTCTAAATCCTTGGTCCGGCATCTAGAGAATTTCACCCCGCACCTTGGTCCGGCTACGTGTGTATAATT
>JAJOOS010002448.1:0-29245 GCA_029582725.1 Solanum chiquidenum
TTCTTTCCTAAATCTACTTGTCATCAGGTCAATAAAGGTTAGTTATACAACTTGCCAACTAATAAGATGAAAGTGTAAAATATGAAATGTTACTTTATTCAACTTTTCTTATAGAGAAAATTTACATAGTATATCAATGTAGTAAAAAAAATGTATAGTGTGTCAATGTGATTGCGAACACTATGTTCAAAAATGAAATGCATTGGAATAACATGCTTTCTTTAAGAATAAACGCTTAAAACGTCCATCCTTCTCCAATGAAAACATTATCATTACAACCAGTTGACTTAACAATCAAACTCATAATCCTCATGGCCGAAAGCCCTTCTCCTACAACTTGTTCTTCTTTTCTCAAACTTTGATATTCTTACGCAGTACCATCAAGAGTGTCAAAAAGTTTTATTTTCATTTAACTAGTCATTTATACGTATCCATAATTTATAATTTTGTATCCAAAAAACATGAGTATATTATTATATAAGTTTAAAAAATTCTTTCAAATTAATAAAATATTAGCCATTTATTGTAATATCATGTCTTGGTTTTTGTTCTCAAAATCTTATCGGTAGATAATAAGTTTTAAACAATTTAATTCAAAGTTCTAAAATATCAAATCATTTAACTAAAAACTTAAAAATTGAATAGAAAATTTACTTCTTTCCTAGTATCATGACTTTATAAGGAAATAATGAACTTTTAAAATATAATAATTATAAAGGAAAAGAGGAGAAACTATTTACTAGCGGCTATCCCTTACTTTCATACCCCTGTTTTGAACTACTCAGCTATTCCTTGATGACATCAAGGAGGAAGAGACAATGTTGAGTAAAAAAGTTGCTTAATTATTGTTTCATACTATTAGAGTATATAGATACCATTAGAGTATATGTGTATCTCTCTCTCTATATATATATACTTTGATGATATCAAGGATGAAGAAGCAGTGGTTCAGTAAATAGAACAAGGGAGCACTCAGATAGATAATTTGGGTAGTAGGTTCAATCATGATAAATAGTTTGGATTGAATCTAATTTGAATAAATATTGGGGAACATTCGCATATAGCCACTCAAAAATTGCTTAATTAAGCCCCATAGCTACAGTTTGCTAATTACGATTCATAGCTACATGTTATAGGGAGGAGAGTGGGAGCGAGATTGGGAGAGGAAGGAGGCGAACAAGAGAAGGCAGAGAGTGGGAGAGAGGTGAATTGTACTGTATATCGGTTAGATAATTGTATATATGTGTATACATATGTATTTGTATATCTTGCAAGAGAGATTGAGAGAGGAAGGAGAGAGGCGAGATTGAGAGAGGGACGAGAGAGGCGAGCGAGATAGGGCAATAATCTGTATAACTCGCATCTCGTTTGTATAATTCGCAGGTACGTTTGTATAATTTGCGGGTACATTTGTATGATTCGTACAAATACTTGTTAGTTACGAATTATACAAATGTGTCGATTATACAAACGTGGCTAATTAAACAAACTCGAAGTCAGCCCACATAATTAATGGTTAATGTTAGTCGCGAGTGGTAATTATAGCAAACTATAACTTTGATGACTAATTAAGTAATATAAGTTTGCTTAACCGCGTAATTTTTCCATATATATTTTACCTAATGGGTCCAATTTGTGTAGTATTTCCTAATTATAATACACATAGTAGTATTTTTCTAGTAGTTATAAGAAGACTTTTGTTGAAAAATTTAATTTAATTTAATTGTAACTTGAGATATTAAAATAGAACCGTGATAATATGGGAAGTATTCTTATGTCACTATATAAGAAAATATATATTTTATAATAAAAAGACTCGAAAATGATATTTAAATTTATATAATTAATATATAGCTTTTCTAATGATCAGAAATAAAATGTTTTCATTTTTTTAAGATTTAAGTTTGGGTTCTTCAAATAGCTGAGCAAATTTAGTTCTAATTTTTTCTAATGTCGGCACATCTGTTCTCTCTCTCTCTTTTTTTTTTGTATGATGATTTTATATACTATTTTAAACTCAAATTTTCTAAATTAATTATTTTTATTTTTCCATGAAAATGAATATTTGATTGAATTAATCCTTAAAAGGATATTTTTATAGCTTTGCATCTAAAAATGTTTATTCAAGAAAATATTAGAAGTGCATGAATATTTATTAAACAAAGGTTAATAATCCTATTTCATCATTTATCCTGCTTGCCTTTTTATCGTATCCTACTTTTCCTATAGCCTATAGGTCTGTTCTTTAAATTGCTCGTGCTACATTATGTAACGGTGATAAAACAATACAATTTGTCTAAACATTATATTCATCAAAACACTACAATACAACACAATCTAATATAATACCATACATTTATGAAACAATATATAACAACTATCCAAACAAAGCGTACGTAGTTGGAAAGAAACTTGATTGTTATTTAGTGCTGCCAGAACAGCAATAAATTAAAATTGTCTCAGCAAAGAAGCAATCATCAGGCTTTAACTGTAGCTTCCTTTTGTCATCTTGAAGCTGGATGGGAGAGCACATCAGTTGAAAAAGACTTGATTCACTATTTAGTCCTTCTAAACAATCTGTCCTGATATTGCACCGAGTATCTCCTCAGTTCCGCCTTCACAAGGTAGGAATAAGGCTGCATACACATCATGTTCCCCGAACCCCACTTGTGAGATTACACCGAGTATATTATTGTTGTTATAACCTTAAGTTCCAATATTGGTGATATAAGGAAATATAAGCATTCCTTTCCAAAGTGAGACATTGAGCCTTTCTCTATGCAGTGTTTGACAAAAATCTCACAGTGCACCAAAAACCACGCTGCATCCGATCTTTGCTCAAAATTCACCATAGCATTTCCAGCATCAGAAGGATGCTCTTGATTCTTCTGTCGTGCAAGGCCCAGATAATTCGCAGGAAACTTCTTTGCCAATAATTGATGCTTCAATCTTAAGGAGTTCTATACTCCCATAGATTGAGCATGTGAGTGATAGATGTAATAGGTTCATATTGGTATTTCTTCTTGGAGTCTAATACAGTGCACGTAGTCATCCCTGCAACCAACAAATATTTCCCCACCAATCATCACAGGGGAGGAAAAGACGTCTCCTCCAAGTTCAAACCTAGCAAATTCCCGCACCATATCACATGGTTGATTTTCTCCATCAAAATTCAAGCTGACTTGAAGAACATGTACACTTCCAGAACTGGAACAAACACAGACTAACCTGGTAGTAATGACATATACACACAGGGATTAAGTTTCTTATTGACTTATTATAATCCATAGAATAATTCATTGCATGATCAATCTACAATACATATACCTTTGAGACAGGGAAGAATCTTTACATGACAATAGCAAGTGTTCATCTACGTAGGCAGATGAAGTAATTGGATGTCCAACATCATGCTTCCAGAATAAATCACCTTTTTCCTAGCAGAACATGAAACCTCATCAGTATGATCAAAGATTTCATACAATGAAGTTCCAATAGGCAATGATATTAGACCATATCTCAATCTATAACATGGGGAACCTTTATTTCTGAGTTCTTGGCTACCAGTCTTACTTCTCTTGGTCGGGTCTAAAGGTCAATGTCAGCCTGGCATCTCTAATAATAGCTTAGATCAGCTTCCGCATGGTACAACTTGAATGATAAACATTACCAACACATAATCAGGAAGATCTAGAACAAGACAGGAGGCTAGTAATTTAGCCTTGATTTGTAACTTCAGTTTGCTTTTACTCCAAGGACGACTACTACTTCCATTTATATCACTGTTACTCTGAGGGATTATTCTGCTCTATTTTCCTATATCCCTATTTGATTTGATAACTCATCAAACAAACCAAACATGTGGTTTACTTAGATGAGATGATCACACAATTTAACAGAGACAAAAATAGAGAACCAGTGAACACATCTAGGTAAGACGGTGGCAGAAACCTGTAGGTAAGCTACTTTACTTTTCACACAAACGACCTATTATTGCATTTGCATGCATTCTCCTCACAAAGAGAATCTCGAAACAGTCTATTGTATTAAAAGATATGTAAACATCTCAGTTAAGGATTTTTTTAAAAAAAAAGAGTAATGTACACAGATGCAGTCTACAGACTGGGCAGGACCAATATTGACAGGAATTCAACATAAGGGTACTGAACATTTGTATGGGGCAATGTAGTAACATGGAAAAGCAATAGATCTCACAGTAATACACAATAGATGGCTGAAAGTGCTTGTGACATAATATGGCTAGCCTATGAAATTGTAATAAGACAACAAGATAGTCATTAGTATTATCACAGACACTCTGGTTCAACATGACAAAGCCAAGCATATTGATATTGACAGAATTTCATAAAGAGAAGGTAGAATCTGCATGGTTTTGTATGTCGTTTGTTCCTACGCTACAACAAATAACAAATACTCTCATGAAGGGACTGTTTCAACCTAACTAAGAGAATCTTGTCAGCATTTTGGACATGATTACTGATACCAATTTGAGGGGTAATGTTGAATTAGAAATATATAACTGAATTTTGAAAAATAAAATAGGTTCTTTATCTTGAAAGTTCAAACTTCAAAATAGAAAGATTTCTTGATACAAGCAAGATCCTTTCTAAGTCTAGTTTAGCAGAATTTCAAGGTACCACTAGGATTAACAAACATACTTTGAAAAGAAGAAGAGGAGTATTAATGTTGGAGCATGATAATTATGTAGTGTAGACACAGACACAATTCTCGTGTTGGACAGGCGGGCAAAGAAGAAAAGACAAAAAAATTGCAATTTGGCGTGCATGCCACAATTATATAACTACAGGCAGAAATGCAGATTATACACTTTGTCAATTTTATAGGTTTTAATATAGACTAGATTAAAAAATCACTACAAGAGGCTTAAAGAACTAACTCTGAATTAAGAAAAACAATTGTGTTTAATAGAAATACAATTGTTACCTTCCTCGGAAAAAAAAAGGTTTGAAGTTCTAAAAGAAAGCAGCCAATATGCAATGTCTAACGCTAGCAGTGAACTCTCCTGTTCCTCTTCCATTTAGTGCTTGGTTGCACAGAAGGAAAAGGAGGTTTCGTCTTCTACGAGTTTCTCGCTGTATAAAATACTTGGAAGTTTGACGTGTTTATTTCCTAGGCAGACGGATACCTTCTTTCATTTTGGAATAGTGCATCTTAATTAATATCAATCAGGTAAATGAAAAAAAACCACTTTTGATGTATGAATTCAACAACCCAAAAGTATCCAAAATTGAAGCTTAAGGTTGAAAGCAGAATACATATATTTTTGTAACAAGAATAAAACTCGAGAATGGCTGATGTGCAGGTGATTTTGGAGAAAGATGAGCCTAATGAGGAAAAGATAGAGATTAAGAAACTTTTTCTGACAGTTAGACAACAGCCAAAATTTGGTCTTCAAGCTCCTTAAAAGACTGAGAAAGAACTTCTTCCGGATATTGTACACATTGGTAAGGAGAATGCGCCGTTAGCATAGGATACTCTCTACAGTTAGTGAATAATGTCATAATCATATGCTGCACAAGAATAACAGAAGTTCAAGATCTTTACCAGATCAAAGGAGTAGACACTGCCATCTCTTGAGCAAATAAGCACCTGTAGAGATTTAAAAAGGAGAATATTCATACACGCGAACATTCATATTTTGAGAAGATACTTACTGAAAATTAAGAAAGGCTTTGCGAATGAAAAGAAAGGAATACTAAGGATAGAAGAAATACACTTGAGAGGCCTAACCACCTAATTAGACTGATATTCATTTGGAAAGTGAAACTTTAGGGTGAGTGCTAATGATTGAGAAATGGTAAGGTCTTTTCACCAACAGAAAATAGAAGCGGACAAAAACTGAAAGTACTAATAATCAATGGAAAAATCAAAAGTAGGTCAAAAAGGTTGGCAGAGTCATTAAGCAATTGAATTATGGTTCATAAACCAAGGCCTTCAGTTAATGGTAGACATCCTACTACTTATTTGAGGTAGAACGCTGGGCAGCAAGTATGAAGGACATCAATGGATATTTAAATGTGACTTCTGGTATTTAAAGGAAAGGGATATCGTGTAAGCCCTTAAAATCTAGAACATTGTGACTTTCGTGCTTGTTCTCCTCACCAAAAAAGTTTGGTACATCTCACCTACTACACAAGATCAAAAGGGTAGGTAGAGTGATCCCAGCATGTGTATAAGGTTATAAGCTTCCTAGTGGATGGTTATCTTAACATAGAAGTTTGGTTGGATGTATCTGATTTATAATTGAAGAAGATATTTTAGGAGAAATAATCACCTGTAAAGGTAGTGCGCGAGATATGCAGGGCCCAGCAAATATTGGGCCAGTTGTACTCACCTATTCCACAAAATTTTAATACATAAATAAATAAATAATGAAAATTGAAAAAAAAAAAAGGACCTCTCACTGGAAATGGACAGATGTGCATCAACTAAAGATCATATGCCCAATTTCATTTGGTATTAAAGATCGTATTTATTCAATCAATCAGACTATGTATTCATACTCCAGTAGATTGTTTTACGCCAATTGTTTTACAGACACATCAATGCTGACATTCCAACCAAAATGAAAAAAAAATGATCTTATCTCGGCTCTTAAGCATTGTGTTTCAGATCGTGTAAGAGGTAAGGTTGTTTGAGGAAAATTAACCTTCAAATTGAGAAGGTTTCATAGGGAAGGAATAACAAGTTTTTTTCTTTCTGATAAGGTAAGATCTATTGATGTAAGCCAGCTGACATTTGAAAGAGTACATATAAAAAATGTGCCTCACATAGAAAGAAATGAACAGATAAAGTCCAACATAGCTTAGCTTTAGGCTCTAACAAATTTGCCACTGCCATGTTGCACCAAAAACTAAGCAAGAATATACATTTATGTTAGCTTAAGTACAATGTAATTCTTGAAACAAAAAATCCTAGCATTCATTTTTGATGAAGTCCTAACATTCTTTCTTTCCAAAAGATCCAACATAAACTGGCAGAAACGGTGTTCCAGATAGGAAGGGAAGGTGTTGGAACTTCTTTCCTATGTCAAGCAAGCAGGAATCCCAAAAAATTCTTGGCATGCACAATTTAATGCTCAAAATGTTGAAAACCTGGGCGTGAAGTTGACAGCAACTTTGCAATGAAGGAAAAGGTGTTGGACATCTTCTGGTTCTTTCTTGCACAGTATGCAACGATTACGAAGAGGTGCTACAACAATTATTTATTGACTCATGGGCTGAATTTAAAGGCACAACTTGATATGATTAAGGGTGATACTGGAAAAAGAAGATAGGTGAGATGCAGATTAACTGAAAGAGGAGCTTGAGAATAGGTACAGACCTGAACTAAGCAAGGAGGAGAGAAGAGGGCAAGTGGTAATGGGATACATAATGTTGAGCTAGCTCAAGAGTATCATCCAAATGTGATAATAACATCATACTCAAGCTTTTCTTCATACAAAATAGATGAACAGATGGACCCAAGAAGCTACAAGAGTTCACAAGTGTTGTTATATTCTTTCGCCAAGGAAAGCTTAAATTTTTACTACAAAAGTTAGTTTACAAAAGGTACAAAAGATATTTGGTGAAAATTATTCTGCAGAACAATCTCTGGTAAATCTAAATGTGAATGTTCATCCAGTTGTGTTTTGGTCATGTGGAAGAGCTGTTCTTCTATATTTGGATTTGCCTCTTTAGTGCAGCTTTTAACAAGTTCAGTTTTACCACCGAAACAAACCCTCCTTTATATGCAAGTAACAAGGTGGAAAACACGGAGTTCAATAAAATTAATGTTGTTCTACCTTCCAGACAACAGATCCCTCAGTATCCAATGCAACAACACTTCCATCCACCATGCAACATATAACTGCAACACAACAAGCTAAGTTAAAATGTAATTGAATCTGAAACACACACCATAACAGTACATACTACCAATCATCTACAATTTGGACAATGATCCATAACATCATCAAAATAAAATCATAAGAAAAAAAGAAAATTAGAATGTCCAATCAAAACTTTAAGACAATCATTGTAGCCTTAGACCTTGATACACTGCTCTGGATGCCTTTATACACCTATGTTTTGTATATCTCTAACACCCTCTACCACAGATAATCCAATGTAGGGTCGATATGCAGGCTAAGAGTCAGACTATGGGTGAGAAAATGGACAAGCCAAGAGTTGCCCTCTGGAAGCCCTCACATGTGAACATGGTGTTGATTTGTATATATCTAGGTGTGATTAGATATGATTTAGTAGGATTCTAATTGATCTATTAAAATCATATCCGATATGCTATTGAATAGGTTAGGATATTAGAATCATCCCTTGATTCTCAAATCTCCTAGAATCAGGGAATCTGATAGCTAGCTAGTTTATTTTTCTATACTATAAATTTGTATCTCTATGGATGAAAAAAATTGTACAATTTAGGTACCAAAACTTACACGGTTCTTGTAACTAAAATAGCACTGCTTCCAAGAAAATAGAAGCCAATAGCATAAATAGAAGCCGAGAGTTCTATTAACAATTTGACAAGAGATAACAATGAAGCCGTGGTGTGATTTTTGCAAAAAATACGGGCACACTCGTGAGACTTGCTGGAATATCCATAGGAAACCGCCTAGCTGGAACAAAAAAATGGCAAGACAACCATGGCCAGGCCCTTCAGTGTACCAGCGAAGAACCAGGGCTACAATCTTCTCTAGAAACGTGACCTTTCACCAAGGAATAAGTAGAGCTGCCACACAAATTTCTCCAACCTCAACTCCAAACCAGTAAGTCCGATTCTTCTACTCCCGCTTGTTCTTTTTCCCAAGCAAGTTGTTAAAGTAGGTCTTAGGCCTAACTCATACCCAAAAGTTAGCTCAAAGGGAGGAGGATTGCACAAGCCTTATAAGGAGTCCACCCATCTCATTAACCGCCAATGTGGGACTTTTTGTTATTCTTTAACACTTGGCATCTAGTGCGTGGACAATTTTGATTTTTGGGGGCCCCAACATTGGGTGAGATGGGCTTTGCTCTGATACCATGTTAAATTAGGTCTTAGGTCTAACTCACACCCCAAAAGCCAGCTCAAACGGAGGAGGATTGCCCAAACCTTATAAGGAGTCCACCCATCTCATTAACCACCAATGTGAGACTTTTTGTTTTAACACTCACCTCACGCCCAGTGCTTAGCATCTGGTGTGTGGGCAATTTTTGACCCACCTCACGCCCAGTGTATAGCATCTGGTGCGTGGGCACTTTTTGATTTTTGTTTTTACGCCCAACATTGGGCGAGATGGGCCCTGCTCTGATACCATGTTAAAGTAGGTCTTAGGCCTAACTCACACCCCAAAAGCTAGCTCAAAGGGAGAAGGATTGCCCAAGCCTTATAAGGAGTCCATCCATCTCATTAACCACCAATGTGGGACTTTTTGTCATTCTTTAACACAAGTAATGTACCAACCGTTTCTGTGAGTACAAATTCAACTGGTATAATTCCTTGGATCATAGATTCAGGGGCTAGTGATCACATGACATGGAATTCCCATTTTTTCTCAACTTACACTCCTTAAGCAGGAAATAAAAAAGTCAAAATTGTTGATGGTTCCTTCTCAACAATTGCTGGAAAAGGGATAGTCAAACTAACCCCTCTTTTGACCCTTTTTGATGTCCTTCAGGTTCCAAAACTGTCTCATAATCTTTTGTCCATCAACAAATTGACTCAAAACCTTAATTGTCGTGTTATCTTTGACTCTATTTCATGTGTATTTTAGGACAAGGTCTCGGGGAGGATGATTGGCAATGTTAGAGAGTCTGAAGGTCTCTATTTTCTTGAAAACGGGGACAGTTCAGTAAATTTTAGTTCAGCTTGTTTGAACTTTGTTTAAGTTGATCATAAAGTCATGTTATGGCACTATAGACTTGATCATCCTAGTTTTCATTATTTGAAACTCTTGTTATCTCAGTTGTTTATGAATAAAAGTACATCATCTTTCCAGTGTGAATTTTGTGAAATGGCTAAACACAGACATTCATCTTTTTCTTCCCAAAGTTACCATGCCACAAAACCCTTTAAGTTAATCCATAGAGTGTTTGGGGACCTTCTAGGGTAGCAATTGTAAATGAAAAAAGGTGGTTTGTGAGTTTCATAAATGATCACACTAGACTAACTTGGGTGTACTTATTGCAAGACAAAAGTGAAGTAAAACATATGTTTGAGGCTTTTTATGTTATGGTCGAGACACAATTTCATGAGAAGATTCAAATATTTTGAAGTGATAATGGGAGACTATTTTAATGACCATCTAGGAGAAAAAAAAAAAAAAAAAGACCATCTAGGCAATTTTTTTCACTTCCAAGGAAATAGTGTACCAAAGTTCATATTCTAATACACCCCAACAAAATGGAGTAGCTGAGAGAAAAAATAGGCATCTTATGAAGGTAACTAGAGCCTTAATATTCACAAGTGGAGTCCGTAAATTTCTTTGGGGAGAAGCTCTTCTGACATCCACCTATCTTATTAATAGGATGCCTTCCCGTGTTCTAGGTTTTAAAACCCCCTTTAGTATGTTCAACTTGGAAAAATTACTTATATACATAACTTTAATTAACTTAATCTCTATTTTTCCCTACCTTTTAAAAAAATTTCATAAATCCCCTCTTTCTCAAAACTTGCGGATACATAAAAGTCACCAGCCAAAACCCATGTTCACCACTCCCTTTTTCACTCCAAATTCTTAGCAGTTACAAATTCCATATCCAAATTTGATTTTCCAAAAGTTTCTCTCTCCTGTCAATCAATTTCAAACAACTGAATAGGTAGGCATTGTCTGTCGTCTTCATCGTTTTTTTTTCCTGATACATATGGATCAGGCTCCTACATTTAGTGTTGGTGTTACTCAATTAAAGTTTTCTAATACTAATCGAATAGTATATGATTCTGATGATGAAAATTGGGCTGAAAACAGATCCAAACGTTTGCATGAACCATTAGAGATAAAGAATCAGGCGAAAAAGGAAGTGCCCTCATCGCCAAAATCAAATGTTGTAAAAAAAAACCCAAAAAGGGGAAGAAAAGCAGCATCTGCGATTTCCCGACCGTCATTGCCTAAAATATGTGTTTTCATACTTTTTTCCATTTTTATTTGGTTTGTTATGTGGAAATTAACTGATACATTAATTTTCATGTGTTATGGTCATTTATTTGTTAGATTCATAATATTGATACATTAATTTTCATGTCTTACCCTCCCGAGCAGTTGGTAAGGAGATCATCAAGGGTTTCTGGTACATCTAACAATATTATAAATCAAACAAATAAATGACCATAACACATGAAAATTAATGTATCAGCTAATTTCCCCATAACAAACCAAATGTCATACCAAGCACAAAAAAATGGAAAAAGGTATGAAAACACATACTTTAGACAAAGACGGTTGGGAAATCGCAGGTGCTGCTTTTCTTCCCTTTTTTTTAAGGGGGGGTGGGGGTTTACAACATTTGATTTTGACGATGAGGGCTCTTCCTTGTTCGCCTAATACTTCATCTCTAATGGGTCATGCAAACGTTTGGATCTATTTCCAGCCCAATTTTCATCATCAGAATCATATACTATTCAATTAGTATTAGAAGACTTTAATTGAGTAACACCAACACTAAATGTAGGAGCTAATCCATATGTATCAGGAAAAAAAACAATGAAGACGACAATGCCTACCTATTCAGTTGTTTGAAATTGATTGACAGGAGAGAGAAACTTTTGGAAAATCAAATTTGGATATGAAATTTGTAACTGCTAAGAATTTGGAGTGAATTTAGGGAGAGAAAATAGGAGTGAAAAAAGGAGTGGTGAACGTAGGTTTTGGCTGGTGACTTTTATGTATCCGTAAAGTTTTGAGAATTAGGAGAAAGAGGGGATTTATCAAATATTTTGAAAAGGTACGAAAAAATAGAGATTAAGTTAATTAAAGTTGTGTATATAAGTAATTTCCATTTGGAATACTTCCCGACTTCTAGATTGACCACTGATCTACCTTTGAGAGTCTTTGGGTGTAGTGTATTTGTTCATCTTCATGATCATAATAGGAGTAAACTTGATCCACGTGCTAAAAAATGTGTTTTTGTTGGCTATGCCCCTAGTAAAAAGGGATACAAGTGTTATGACCCAAATACTAGGAAGGTTATTGTCACAATGGATGTCACCTTTTTTGAATCTCAATTATTTTTTGGAACTCATCTTCAGGGGGAGAAACATAGTGAAGATTCAATGGATAGTAAGGATTCTAGTGACCTCACATGCGAGAAACAAAAGGATTTAGGTTTTATGATAGATACGGGAAATAGTACTTTTGGTAATGACAACCTTGATAAGGTAAGAGATCCCAACTTAGATAATGAAAATAAGGAAACTGGGACAGTAGAGCTTTTTCGTGATACAATTAATGACAAGGACATGGAACAAACAAAGGAATAGCAGGTTTACATGAGAAGAAACCGAAATCAAGAAAAAGAGACTAAGGACGCTCATCAGAACCAAAAGTCCACTCCGCAAGATCTTCCTGATATACAAGGTAATTTTACAGAACCTAATTTTGATTTGCCCCTTGTTATTTTAGACCTTGATCTTCCAATTGCCAAACGTAAAGGGGTAAGAAAAGTCACAAACCATCCCATGTCAAATTGTGTCATATAGAAACTTGTCTCCCTCCTATATAGCTTTTCTTTCTAAATTATATGGAATGTAGATACCGAGAAATGTGCAGGATGCTTTAAATGTTCACAAGTGGAAAGAGACAATTCTAGAGGAGATGCTCTTAAGAGAAATGAAACCTGGGAAATGGTGGAACTACCACGTGGAAAGAAAACAGTGGGCTGCAAATGGGTGTTTACCATCAAATTTAAATCAGATGGGTCCTTGGAGAGGTATAAGGCACGTTTGGTAGCTAAAGGGTTCACTCAGACCTATGGAATTGACTATCTTGAGACATTCGCTCCAATTGCCAAGTTGAATTCAATCAGGGTTCTTCTGACCATTGCTGCCAATCTTGATTGGCCCCTTCAACAACTAGATGTGAAGAGTGCATTCTTGAACGGAAAACTCGAAGAAGTCTACATGGATCCTCCTTCGGGTTTTGAAGAAAGGTATGGAACTAGAGTGTGCAAGGTAAAGAAATCTCTCTGCGGGCTCAAACAATCTCCAAGAGCTTGGTTTGAGAGATTTACTCAATTTGTAAAAAAACAAGGGTACACTCAAGGCAAGCAGATCACACCATGTTCATTCGACACTCTCTTGAGGGAAAGACTACTATCCTGATAGTGTATGTTGATGATAGCATACTTACAGGAGACGACTTGCCCGAAATGAAGAATTTAAAAAAACAGTTGGCCTCGGAATTCGAGATCAAAGATTTAGGCCAGTTGAAATATTTTCTTGGCATGGAAGTAACAAGATCAAAGAAGGCATTATGGTGGCACAAAGTAAATATGTACTAGATCTTCTAAAAGAGACGGGCATGAGTGGTTGTCGTCCAACTGAAACACCTAGTTATCCGAATAAATTCGGAAACAAAAAAGGAAATTCAGTTGACCGAAGTCAATATCAGAGACTAGTGGGAAAGTTGATCAACTTATCACACACTCGACCTGATATAGCTTTTTGTTGTAAGCTTAATGAGTCAATTTATGCACTCACCAAAGGAAGAGCACCAAGTAGCGGTCTACATGATTCTAAGATACCTGAAAAGTTCACTAGGGAAAGGATTGTTTTTCAGAAAAGGTCAAGATAGAGGCATTGAAAGTTTTACAAATGCAGATTGGGCAGGTTCTACTATTGATAGGAGGTCTGCATCAGGATATTGTACTTTTAACTAGGAAAATCTTGTGACTTGGAGTAACAAGTAAAATGTTGTAGCCCGTAGCAGTGCTGAAGCTGAATACTGATCTATGGCCCATGGGATATGTGAAATGATTTGGCTCAAGAAGATAATGGAAGAACTAAAAAAACAGTTTGTGTTACCAATGAAGTTGTACTGTGACAACAAAGCCGCCATAAGTATTGCTCACAATCTAGTTCAACATGACATAACAAAGCATGTTGAAATGGATAGGCACTTCATAAGGAGAAGATTGAAGAAGGAAACGTGTGCATGCCTTTCGTCCCAACAAATCAGCAAATTGCAGATATTTTCACAAAAGGCCTGTTTAAATCAAAGTTTGAAATTCTTGTCAGCAAGTTAGGTATGAAAGATATATACATGCCAACTTGAGGGGGAGTGTTGATTTGTAAATATCTAGGTGTGATTAGATATGATTTAGTAGGATTCTAATTGATCTATCAAAATCATACCTGATATACTATTGAATAGGTTAGGAAATTAGAATCATCCCTTGATTCTCAAATCTCCTAGAATTCGGGGGATCTGATTGCTAGCTAGTTTATTTTTCTATACTATAAATTTGTATCTCTATGGATGAATAAAATTGTATAATTTTGGTACCAAAACTTACACATGAAATTCATTATGTCAACACCTCCGCACATGTAACCCAAATATGGTTCACATGGGGAAAAACCAAGCTTAAGGGTGTCAGAATAAGTTTATCAATGATTGTTCTGATAGAACATAACAAATATCTGAAGATCCAACCAATATGTTAATGCACAGGTAAAGCAGCCTAATGCATTTATAAATTCCTTTGAATATCGTTATAGATATCGCATATTGTATATCTCTAACAAAGAATATCAACATCAACAACATTTTAAAGAGCATGACAGTAAGATCTCCTCACTCTTGATATGCTAAAGAGCACACAAGTTGCAATTTAAATAAAAAACGGTCACAAACAACTAAGGATAATCAAATGAAGTTGCAGTAAATTTTAATCTTTTGGATCTTTACCGAACAATCTAACAGAGGACTTGCGGCAGAACTGAATTTTAATCAACCCATTCTGCTCAATATCTAGTCACGGACAAAAATATAACAAGCTAGAAATAAATTTGATGATGACACACAAAACAAGTACCATTTCCAGATGGAGGATTGACTGAAAGTGACCCAAAAATAGGAACTCCAAACTCTTGAACCCATAGTTGACCAAATGGCAGAGCCTGCAGAGAGAAATTGTTTATCAGGCTTGCAGCAACGAAGAAAATATTGACAATATTACATAGTATAAGAAGTTAATGCCTGGACACATCAAACAATAGTAAGCTTATGCTATTGATACCATGGAGCAATGCATATCATCCCTTCCCTCTCCCTGATTGGAGGGGTTGCAAAGAAAAGCTTACCAAAGACGAAAAGAACAGTATTAGCTTAGAGAGATATTCTATTAAAAATCCTATAATGTACTGACCTAGTATGCCATAGAGATAAAGGTACCATCATATTCAAGGCATACATATCTGATATATTGTTTAGCAATCAGAGAAGCTCTAAGACGGCCAATCTTCCCGTCTGGTGATACTTTAAGGGGTCGTTTGGTTGGGAACAAGTTATCCCAGGAGTAGTTATCTTGGGATTAGCTATCTTGGGATAACTTATCTCACCATGTATATGGGATAACTTAACCCATCACTATGGTGAAAATGGTGGGATAAGTTATGGCAACCAAATAAGACACAATTTTTTTATCCCATCAGTATTTATTTTTATCCCTCACACCAAACGACCCCTAACAGTAAACATCTAATGACATCCAACTTTAGTTTCACCACATGGTAAAGAAGTTATCTCTTGGGTACCATTACTATGTAGAGTAATCACCTCATCAACCACAGCTTGATGGCAAACAAACTGAGTTACCTCTTTTGTTACAGTTTGTATTGAGATAATGGATAAATCCGCAAGTATGATATGATGGTGATATGTGGTAATAACTCCAGAAATTATATGTATAATAATCATTTGTGAGTGCATCAATTACTTGTTGAAAAGCTTTGGAAAGAGTGGGATCATCAGGAAAGAGCTTAATTGGTCTAGTAGATTATTATGCTAAAGCAGGCAATGAGTCGTTGGGATAGTTCGTAGACCTATATCAATGGAAGAAACATTAACTAGGTTAGCAGGCAGGGAATTGATTGAGGTCATTTTTTATAGAACCAAAGAGGAGTCGTCTCTGGAAAGGAAGATGATACCAGAGTGGAAGGAGTCATGGTAGTTCCATTTTGTGAATTTGCTGAGAGACATGAAGGTTACATTAGCTGAGCAAACTATTGTCAAAATAAAATACTCCCTCTATCCCAATTAATGTGACAACGTTTGACTTGGCACAAAATTTAAGAAAGAAAAGAAGACTTTTGAAATTTGTGGTCTAAAACAAGCCTTAGACATTTAGATAGCTTATCTCTTTTGGTGTTTGGTTGAAAAGCAGGTTTTGCAAAAGATTGAATAACTTTTCCAAAACAAATTTTTCAAATTTTTGGGACACTACCTTTCTAGTAATTGAAAAACATTTTCAGAAACGAGTTCTCAAAATTTTGACACAATAGCTTCCCGGTTGAGATTCTGAACAAAGTTGGTCAACCAAACAAACGTGGAGAAACTGGAAATGGGGGCTTGATCTGATAAAGAAACAAACGAGGACTCGTGTGTTGAAATATGAAGAAATAATAGAATTGATTAAATGTAACAGCTTCATCCTATTCACATGCTATCATGATTATACCTTTTACAATTCTTTATAACTACATATACTTCTATCCTAATTACATATTATTAAGGGATTTCTACAATATATTCAGATTCATTTACCTTTTGCGAGAAGAATCGCGAAAGCACGGGATGGGCCTTCTCTTCCTTTACGCGTGTTTGACTGGAACGAAATTAATATAGGGCAAATTACAGAAATCACATACTTTTAAGGTAAAATTACAATCTATCCCTTAAAAGTTTATAATTACAGAAATCCCTCAAAACGGATACAATAATATAAGTGCTGATACATTAATTTGATGCGCGAGATACATTAATCGTTAAGTAAGATACATTACATTTTATACATGATACACTAATCTGATGTATGCGCGAGATATACTAATCTGATGTACATTTTGTGTATCATATGCACGAGATACACTAATCTAATGCACGAGAAACACTAATCTGATGCGCGAAAATGAGGGATTTTGGAGATTTGTAAAACTTATAAGGGATAATGGTAATAAGTAAACTAAAAGGTGGGATTTCTGTAATTTTTCCATTAATATATCCCCTTTTTTACCGAAAAAATTAATTATAAAGCAAAGAGAAAGATATACTTCCATATTGATAGCTTCGGCCTTCAAGTGATATAATGATAAATCACATTAGCCCAGACTCTGCCAGGAGCCACAAAACAAAATGTCTCACATAATGGTGACATTACTTCTGGTAAGGTCTTAAAACTCACATCTTGAAATGAGACTAAAGTGTACCATATAGATCAGATGCCAAAAATGCAGCCAGTAAAATATTCAATTTTTTTCTACAGCTTAATACTAGCATAAATTATCTGCTTTTACATGTTATATACTTTCTTGCTTTTTAATGGCAAAAACAAGTAACTACTTAGTACTCTGTAACATATACAGCCATATGACCGAGTGAATGGAACTAAGAAGATAGTATGAGATTTCTGGACACAAAGGAAAAGGTTACTACTTACTATTACTAGTAGAAGATACGTAAAACTCTCTAACCACCAACAGGAAATAAAATTAATGTCAAAAAACACATTTGCCTATTATTCTATTTTAATACCAGGAAACAAAAAACATTTGCCTATAGATTACAAAATATACAAATGTTTCATGAGGTACGAGTTGTGACATGAGGAGGGTCCCAAATTACTTTTCTTCCACTTGGTCCAAAGAAAAATAGAAAAGTGTACTATTTCAAAGAAATATAAAAACAACTCCTTACCCCGACAAATAGTGCTGTTACTCTGCCACTAGTGGATGCCACATAGAGTTTCTCATGCACCTAAAAAGTTTTTTAAAGAAAAATAATTAAAAACATAAGAAGAGCATGGTTGCTTAAAGAAGGCAGTAAATCTATGACTGGAGCTGAGATGTTGTAGAGTTGGCAAGGATAATTGTTCCAACAAAAGATAAAATAGCATGCAATATATTGTAATCTCCTATCAGATATCTGATAAAAATCAATTTTATTGACATGGAAGTCATAAGATGAGGGGCAAAAGGGAAAATCATTCTCGTGGATCTCAAGGAAGGTTTTGCTATTGCTAATGCTAATTATCCCTTTAGGAAATGTACAGCCACAACTTCACATTTTCAAAAATGCCAATTATTTCCAAAAGAAAGGTAAATCTATCCACAAAGATGGCCATTCAAAACCACCTCATCAAGTGCAGGTGCACCGAATATGCTACCGCCACATTGAATTTTGTAAGCACAGCAGTGATTCTCATAATCAAGGGCATAGAGATTATGGTCATGCGACCCACACCTGCAGTCAATTATATGGAGACAATAGAATGAGTAACATAGCTGGCAGTAAACAAATGCTAATTGTACCAAGATGTCAAGAAACTTGGGAACTCCATCAACAAAAACCACTAGAGCACACGTATATCTATTTATTCTCTTCTATAATATTTGAATTTTGAGTGGGCACTTAATAGAGAAATAAAGACTTCCCTAAAGGAATAAGAGCGTCAGTATAAACATGTAAGGCATCATAGTCTCATCCATATAGGAGCTTGTTTGCAACCATGTTGCATGGGCTCCTACCTCGTAGGGATTACGTGGTTATAGTGTTTCATGCAAATCCTCGAAATACACTAAAGGGTTGGCTCATAACATCCATTAAAGAAAAATAATCACTATATAATAGTCTGCATTATTAATCAAGCTTTCTGTCACCATTTCCAAATCACTAGAGGTGGCAAAATCAAACCCAACCCGCACAATTGCCACCCCTACATATCACGCATAAATAGTAACAGCATAATGGCAATATAATGGATTATTTTATATCGTAAAACAAGATGAAATAAGAATACACATATTACCAAAACATAGAAAAGAACACCCTATAGGTAAGCTATCCTTTTTAGTGTAAGGGTATCCAGTGAAATCATTATAGCATTGTATAAGAAAGATTTCAAAAATTTCTAGATTGAAAATGTGTACATATGTAATAATCATTAAAGCAATTTTTTTATTTTGGTGCCACAACATTTTTCTTAAGAAAAGCAGGGAAAATTTTTTGCGTCCTAGTTATTATGACATCCTTGGTAGAGTTTTATCCAACAATAGTTATTCCGGTAACAAATGAGTGGTGTATACTCCAAGAGTATTTTATTATTAGAACGGAAAAGGTCCAAATCTGCGCCATAAAACTTTGTGAAATGGTCCAAATTTGCCATCCGTCAATAGGTGGGGCCAAATATACCACGTCGTTACAATATTGGTCCAAATATTCCTTTATTTACTGACACGTGGGCATTTTTCACAAGGAAAAATGGTCAAATTTTCCCTGAACTATGTGAAATGGTCTATCCAGTTGGACCTTGTCCCTTGTTGGAAAACAAATTTCTACCCATTTGAGGACGTAGATATGTTGTGAGTTTGTAGTATGATGAACTAAATGTTAGACGATAAATGCATATGCACTAAATAATCAGTGATTGTTATTGACCATATTATAAATCTGGTGTTATCGGCACACAGTTTGTCCGTGAAACAAACGACCTCTAAAAACTTGTTAATAACTAGAATAATATTGAGAGTCAAATTTCATCACAATGTCATTACCCGAAGAAGGGTGATTTTAAAAAACAAAAAATGAAATAATAGCAATACTTAAGCGTTTAGAAAAGGAAAAAGAAAAAATTGGTAAACGATAATTATTAACAAAGAAAGAAAAAAACAGCAGCAAAGATAAGCTATAGCAGACTGTACAGCTTCGCTGGACCATCTTCGACACTGCGTCAGAAAATAAATTGCACCAAATTTCTTCACTTTCTCTTTAGGTTTTCAAGACTAATGGAGCTCTTAGTATTCTAGGACGTCAACAGGTACTGGACTATTCAAAAACATTACCTCAATATGTACTATGTTGCTCGGACTCTTCAAAAATGTCAACGGGTGCGTGTCGAATTCTCCAAAAGTAATGTATTTTTGGAGAATTCGACACGGGTGCAGCATCCAAAGTGAAGAGTCGGCACAACTTAGCCTCAACATGAGCCCTCCATAGTTCTAGTAGTCTTTGACAGTTTAAACACTTATCTTATAAAGCACCAGGGGATCTCAGTAATTCTAGGAAGTTAATTGGCGCTTAGACCATTGAACAGTGCAAACATGGGCTGACATCAGAAACAGTGCAAACATGGGCTGACATCAGAAACAGTGGAACCCAGCTGGTTCTATTCCCCTAGCTTTCCTGTGATAGACAGTCGCACACAGTTGCTAATGCAACAAGATGAAATTGGAAGATGAGATCATTACAATATTGTAAGAACACATATCAGGTGAGGCATTTCATGATAGATAGAATTAAATGAAATCTCCAGAAAATTTAAGGACATCAAGAAGTCAATATAACCTAATGCGCATGCGCATCCTTTTCCTGTATTTAATGGTTTTCCCTCCCAAGCCCCCTTCCAAAAGTTGAAACAATGGACAAATATGCACTGACATGCCAAAACCAGAGAAGAATTAGACAAGCTTCAGATATAGAGAAAATTGATAAGTTAAATCAACCAGTTACGTAAATTTCCGGCATGAAACAACAGGAGATGAAGAAAAGAAATTACCAGACCAAGTGCCTCTTCTTGTCAATGACTGGCTGTGATTTGACCTTAAAATTTCGGAGGTTGACCACAAAAATAAATGTCAAACAACAGAACATGGAAAACTCTAGTAAGCAGGAAAGAAAGCCAATTTCCAGCAGACTATCATGACTACAATCAACTACCTATTTTAATTAATCTTCAATTGATCTACAATCACCACTGGATGATCAAGAGCCACCTCTTGTAATAACAAAAGAGTCCCAACATATTTTAAAGGAAAAAGTGCATCTTTGGCACATAGGTTTTAAAAATGAACCTTTGGCCTAACTCTACCCTGAGAGCTAGCTCTAGAGGCAAGTATTGCCCAAGACAAAATATGGAGACCGGGGAATCCACATCCACCAATGTGGGACTCAACATTGCCTCGTGCACCCACGGCTGGTCATCTGGAGCATGGACAATATATGATGGGGGCCCAACATCGGGTAAACAATGAATTGGGATGAGTTTGGCTTTGAGGGTCTAACTCAACCCCAAATGCTAGCTCTAGAGATGAGGATTGTACAAGACCATATATGGATACCAGGAAACCCATATCCCACCAATATGGGACTCAACGATAGGTTTCAATGGTTGTTCACTTAAATACTAATTTTAGTTCACATGACATAGGACTCAAACTAGTGACCTAAGTCATAAGTTCTTCGATCTTTGCTAGTTGAACAAGCTCTGGGGGCCTTAATTGTTAACCTTTTAAAGCATTCAAAGGTTGTTTTCACTAATTTATCTTTTATTTTGGGAACACCACTCATAAATTGACGTCAAACCTCTAATAATGCAAGCAATCCTCTAAATATAGTAGTAAATCTTGATCCCTTCACACTTCCTGGACATGAAATATTTCAAGGGAAAGAAATACTATAGGGAATATGGATTCCTGTCGATCCTTCATTAACCTTAGATTTAATACTCTAATTTTATGGTATTTTTCTATAGCTATCAAGAAGTTCAATAGAAAAGGTAATCAAGATACTATAACTTACTGACACAGTAAATCTAATCATACCTCTCCGTGTGTTTGAAAATTCCAACAAGGGATACCATTTGAAAAATTCAGAAAATAAATGTTTCCATCATAGCATCCGACAATAACCTGCAGGTGAAATCCCTTTCAGCTGATGTGAACCTTACAAACTAGAAAACTTTGACAGAAAAAAGTTATCTATAACCTTAGAAAAGTCATCTAGAATTGCTGCAGAACTCTCAACACGCCCTTGTAATTTGATCTCCCACAAAACAAGACCACTGAACACATTTGCAGGGAAGTAGTACAGTCAGAAGAATTTGATTTTTAAGCTGTAAAAGTTGCATAAATATGAGATGATGTCAAACATTTGGTGGCAAAAGAGGAGTGTCACAATTATTTGCATAGAGGATGTATGTAACAAGTTAATTACATACGATTTGTATGCACCAGTGCCATACTACTGAACAATTGTGGTGATCTCACTAGTACAGCAAAGAGCTTTCCACAATGAAACCTACAAGTTTAGTCTACGAGTCCATATTCTGATATTCCAATCCAAAGAGGGCTATTTTTGGGTCAAAGCATAGACCAAAAATTGTCTAATAGTGTATGTAGACTAATTGGACAGCAAATCCCATCCTCAGCTAAACCAAGTGGACGTAGGACTTAAGTGTAAGAAATTTGTCCTTCACACACTTATATCTTATCTTTTCTTATTTTCTCAATCAAATTCATCTTAGAGAAACATGAGGCATTACCTTGTTGCATCAATGCAATAGAATTTGTGGGAGTGAGCTCCGATAAGCAGATACACACTTCTTTCTTTAAATACAACTAGTGGTGATGCATCAACGCAAGACTCCATGTAGACCATCCACTGTTCTCGCATGAAACCTCTTTTATCACGTGGAATTTCCCAAGACAGCACCGAGTGGCAATTGTAACCCTCACAACCAGCATCATGCCTTATTTTGTTGCACCGACTGTAAGAACATGAAACCTGTGACGAAGTTGAATTATTCATATCTATTCCATTAGCATCGTTGGGATCAATATACAAATCTGAATCCGTTTTCAAACGTTTCACGGGATAATCACTGGTCAAACTCAAAGCGGTACTGTTATCTACACCAGGTATCCAAGATTTATTAGAAGGAAGCTTGCTTTTTTCTTGCTCTTGTGAATTCACTCTCAATAAAGCATCAGCTCTAAGTTCACGGCTAGAGGACACTTTTTTATGTTGAATGGCCTTCTGAAGTTTCAATGGAGTTGGAAAAGCATACAAGTCCTTCATATTAATTCCTAGATTATAGGAGACATGAGCTGCTAATAGAGAATTGCCACCCATCTCAAAGAAGTCATCATCAAGGGAGATCTTGTCAACAACCATCAGAGCATCAGAAAAAGCCTGTCCAATCAAAGTTAAAGAAAATGTAAGAAAAACACATCACCGTTAGGACACATACTGACTAGAGAACAAGTGACTCACGACAATATGACAGCACGTATGCATAAAATCATTCACTATTCAACAACTAACCTTAATAATGATAATGAGTCTGTTACTGGTCAACTTACGGGACCGCATGTAATGTTCAAGAGTAACAGTCAACTCACAGTACTATTTAAGGTCTACTATCCACTCGTCCTTTCCCATCGATTAGTTTCATTATTTGTATACAGCTGAGTTACACAACATCATCAAAGCACACTCCAGAAGTAGATTTGGGGCATGCTTCAAGAGTAAACTGAAGGCTAGGCATTTTGGAGTCTACCAGGCATGGCACATGCATGACACGTTCACTAAAGTGTCCCAGTTTGAGTCTAGAGCACCTCAAGGCATATATGAACCCTCTGCCACCCTTTTTTATTGGATAAGATAAATTCCCTCTTCTACCACCCTTTTCCCAGCGGATAAATCAGCCATTAGATCTCTCCAGCTTCACCATATATTAAACAAACAGCAGGAAAGACTTCAAATTAGCAAAAGAGGATTTACAGCTCATTTCCCCCATGAAAACAAAAGAAGTATATTCGGAAAGCATAAGAGAAGGAGTAAAATACATCTTTTTCTTTTTAGAAAGAAACGTAAAAGACGCCTTTTTTGTTTCATCCATTGTTTTGGTGGTAAAGGAAGCATAGACAGTTGGGAGCTAGAGAGATATGTGTGGTTAGTCCCTTTGCACATCTTGTATATATTTTGACACATTCTCGGTATGATGTAGAAAATGGATAAAAGAACAGGTTTTCTGTGAATATCAAATTTGACATTCCCTCAGGTACTTCTTTATTTTTATTTCTATTTTGGTATTCTTCCAGTTATGAAATTGGGCATTCAGAATCCTTTACATATTACAATTTAAGGACACTTGCCATATTTATGCTTAACAGATACCAACGAATGAAGTTTTAAAATATAAATAAAGGAATTTTAGAAAACGTGGTACGCATCGCAACATGATGCTATCGAGAAAGTGAAAGCTAGTCTTAGCCAGATAACAAATTATATCCCAGCTAACCCATGTTGCACGCCAGCTGCCTTGTTGTAAGAGTATAAATCAATAACAAAAGGGTCATCCAGTTAACATGCTAAGAAACCCCTACGCGACAGGTAGTATACAAAAGGTAGTTCTCTAAACAGAGCATTAGCTATACTGACTGAAATGTCATTACTGCCCAAAAGTGACAGAAGACACTGATGTGTAATATCTTTTCAATTACTCTTTGGATACACTCTTTTATCAAGCTAACCACCTTTTGTAGAAAAATATCTTGATTAACTGAATAGTTGTTTCACTGGTCAGTTCTTCCACGGCCCATGCCCAATATTAAGCCAAACTACATAATACTCCCTAGGATCTCAGTTTATGTGGCACAATTTTTTTCTTCAAACACCGGCTAATAAATTGCTCAAAAAGGGAATAAACTCCCATGAAAAGGGAAGCATATAGTATACCAAATACCAAAGACAACCTAACGACTTTTACCCACTTATATATGCAGCTATGTAACTCTAAAGTCTACACATGATTTTCCTTCATATAGTGTGTGGTTTCACAGAATGCATGATCCAAATTAGGGCAACGCTTAAATACATCTTATTATATTTAACCAAAAAAATCACATTCATGGGACAACTTTGTACTGAATTAAAATCGAAGTAAAGATTGCTGCTAATCCCATTTCATAACAGAATCATAACCCTTAATCAAACTGAAGTCTAGTAAAATACCTTTTGTATAACATTAATGAGATCGATATCTTGAGTTTCTTCAATCACAATATGGTTACCTGCCTCAGACGCTGCAAAAGTGGCCAACATCTTGTAATCCACTTTCCCTGAAGAAGACATTGGAAAAGATTCAACAAAGTAGAAACGAGTAGGAATCATAGTTGGGGGAAGTTTGCTGGCCATCCAGCATCTAATTGTGGACCTGAAGACCTCAAGATTGTTTTCCTTTTGCTTGAGCAGTAAATATGCTTCAAGAAATAAAATATCTCCTTGAACGCAACGAGAAACCACAGCAGAATCAGCTACTTCTTGGTGTTCCCTCAGAACGCTTTCAACCTCCTCTAAGGCAATACGGTGCCCGCAGATCTTTACAGTGCGGTCTCTTCTCCCAATATAAACCAGGTTTCCATCTGAAAGCTTTCTGCCGAAATCCCCGGTTCTAAAGTAAACTTCATTTTCATCGTTCTTGCCATCAATTATTTCTTGATGTAATTCCACGTTATCCAATGGCAAAATAGAAGGATGACTAAAGTATCCAGAAGCAACACAACTTCCACCGACACATATCTCTCCCTCATCAGGAGAATTTTCTCCAATAAGAACCACTTCACAGTTGTCAATGGGAATGCCTATTGGAACACTGCCCAGAGCATCTTGCTCCAACATTGTGGGCAACCACTTGCAGTCGAAATATGTGCAGTCGCCGGAAACCTATTTCATACATCAAAAATATTAATAAGACTACAGAGAAGATAGTGATTTTAAGTGATAGGTGACGTAAGCTACCTTTTTTTCTTAAGAGCAATCTTAAATTTGTATCAAGGTTGTTACTATTGCTTTTTAAATTGATAAAATTAAAGCTTGGTATGTTCTCCTTTTATCAATAAGGAAAATCAAGCTTGCTATATCGTTACAAGCTATTCCCAAATAACCATCACTGCAGAAGTCATGACCCAAGATTGAATTTAGATTCCTCCTTCTAGAAGTGGTTGCATCACAACCACGCACTCGTTGAGGAACTGGTGTCCAGTAAGAGAACAGAAGTTATGTCATATAATAACATAAAGGAAAATGTATGTGCTTTATGCATCATGTCTTTCTGATTATGTGCCTATTTATACAAGCAGATACCAGGATTGAACTTAGATACCAATGAAATAAGAAATGAAGCTTTGAGTTACATGATGTAGCAGCCATATCCTCCTTCAAAAAGAGGTTGCATCACAACCACCCACTCGTTGAGAATACCCAGTAAGAGAACATGAAGGAAAATGTAGGAAAATGTATGTGCTTTCTGCATCAACTCTTTCTGATTATGTGCCTATCTATACAAGCAGATACCAGGAAGGGAAGGACAAATATTTTTCTTTTTTCGATCAAGTAAGAGATTTCATTGATAATAATAAGGTCATTTAGTTTAGTCTATATACAAGAGATATACAAAAAAAAAGGAGAGACCTACAAAATATGAGGACAAATATTAAGTGATAATATCTGGATAAACAACTAAATCATTATCTTTAATGATGGGGAGAAAATACATTTGAGTCACAGTTGCTTTGGGCTTTCAAAATGCAAGACACATAATGGGTATTTATAAGAGTGAAAAGAAGTTTAAGAATGAGGAAGTTCATGTATACACCTCCTCTTCAACTAATACTGTAATTTCTCAAAAGTTTGTGAGCACATAGTATGTAGATGTTCAAGAAGATGATCCCTTCCGCTTTCAAGTGCTAGAATTAAATCGAGGACCCTTCTAACCAAGAATTGTATGCAGCTGTTGATTGGTTTCTAAATTGTCTCTTGTGAACACAAATATGCACTCAGGTCCAGACCGACAAATGAGAAGAATGCAATAGTTAAAAAATGAAATGCACACCATAACATGAATAGAAATGAAATAACGAAACATAATGCTCTCCCAAGCCCACCATAAATTAGAAAACGTGATGCAGATGATACTTGGTTATTGAATGAAGAAAGTGTAAAATAACAATCAGCTAATCAGTCAATCAAACATGGGTCAATCTTAAATAGCTGAAATCAGCTAGACTAATCATTGTATCATTTTGACCTATTCAAGTCCATTTCATCCCAATACTACCTAAATAATACATCCTCCTTTTTTAGAGAAGTACTACTTAATAATCTGTCATTTTAAGGCAATTTAAGAATTCCAAAACTAGAAGTTCTCCAGGTCTCATAATAATCCATACTCAGATATAAAAGTCTCTAATCAAATTTAGTAGTACAAGCTTTGGCAATTGTTGGGATTATTCAAAGATTACTTAAATTAGTAAATTTGATCAGATTTAATTACCGTAATTGTGCGTAGAATCAATAAAATACAAACATTTTATACACTTGTAATCAATATAAACTCCCAATTAGTGGTGGCAAATGGGCAGGTTGAAAATGGGTAATTATTCAACCCACCCATATTTGATATGGGTAAAAATTGATTGGGTAATAAATGGGTTGGGTAAAATACTAGTTTACCCATATTTACCCATATTTTCATGAGTAAATAGTACTTTACTTAAGAATTCAATATGGAGAAAATATTTGAGTCTTTTTTTAGATGAAAAATGTTGAAAATGCTTCATTTAGTTTTATTGTATCATAAAAATAAAAATAAAAAATCCTATAACTTTTCAATATAAAATAAATTCATGTAATAACAAGATGAAAATTTTCAAAGGGATATTTGCATTTTAGGACTAAAACATGCTTAATGCACTTTAAGCAATGTCAATACTAATACACGATTTGCTTATTTTACACTATTATTTATTATCCAATATAAAATTAAACAAATAAAAAAATATAATTATAATTAACAAAAGAAATGTACATTTAAAATATATATTTTTGGAGGCTCAAAGACATCACCTTTTCAATTATAGACAAGAATAATTAGTTCTATAGAATAACATAAAAAGGAAGAGAAGTTACACTATTATTAGTGATATCATGAATTTTGAGTGAATAAAAGTTAGAAGCTTAACCCATTTGACTAATCCATATTTTACCCATAGTTTACCTATAATTTTATGGGTTGAATATGGGTATCAACTCATATTTTACCCATGTAAAAAATCACCCACCCAACCCATTAAAATATGGGCGGGTTACCAAAATATGGGCTCATTTTACCGGCACTACTCCCAATCAAGCTTGAGCAAAAACTGTTAGAAAATGCTATACTTGTCCCTCATGGGTTGTGTAAGGGTTTTCAAAGGGGCATCCCGTGAAGGTTTGGGGTTGAATGATAAAGTCATTGATAACCCTTGCAAGTCCACTCATTAGCCGATTGAGCCTAACCTCTTTCCCTCTACTCTAGTTCCATTCCTGTTGAGCCTTTTTGATATCTTTCTCCCTCTAGCAAACCACAATGAATTTCTTCTGATTCCCTATTTTTGTACTTGCCACAGAGAGACGAGTGTTACTTTGATCTTCCTTTCTCTGATGGTCGTCTTCGTCTAGAAAGAACTGACCAAGCAGTTGTATCTCTCAAGAATAGAAACTCAATATCTTTCCACTAACTTGAATTTTATTGATTCTAACTAATTGTCTACTTCAGACATAGTTAGTTGTTGGAATTTACGGAGAGACAAACAATGCTAAGTTCTGGAGAATGAAGTGCTTCTTTAATTCACTCTCATCATAAAATGTCCTACAATACAGAAGTTTCTCATCTAATTAATGCTTCCTGTAACTTTTGGACTTTATTGTGCTAATGTTACCAGCTGGAGAGTTGTTGCACCCAACTCTACTTGACCATGCCAAACTAGTTTCCTTACAAAATTTGCCAGTTGTGCAGCCTATTCTTTTCCCAAAACACTTGCATACAGGGGATCCTCAAAGGCGTTCCAAACATTACCTATAAATTAAATGAGTGGATAGGCTTGGCAAAAATCATATCTCAAACTCACAAATAAAGTTGCTCCATAAACATAACCGGCGTACACTATACAGAATGTATCTATAATCACACTAAAAGCATGGCATCTAAGTTTGAAAGGATCACCTTCATGCAATACTAACTATAATGTATAAGTTATGTGTAGTGATCAATAAGTTGTTCACTAAAAATGAAGAAAACCAAACTCCAGCATAACTAACCTAGCAAATAAGAATTCTTTCACTAATTCTCACCTTTCTCTGTTTCTCTCTTGTCTTCTTTTTTTGTTTTTGCAGGGGGGGGGGGGGGGTTAATGTTTT